>JAKTWW010000209.1:6442-161800 GCA_030582255.1 Hansenula subpelliculosa
ATCATAATATTAAAACCACAAATCATGAGTGAACGAGGACCAGATTTATGGCTTGAAGAAGTTAAAAAATGTCAAGCATTACCAGAATCAGATATGAAACAATTGTGTGAAATGGTTAAAGAATTATTAATGGAGGAATCAAACATTCAACCGGTTCAAAGTCCAGTTACAGTATGTGGTGATATTCATGGACAATTTCATGATTTATTAGAATTATTTAGAACAAGTGGAGGATTACCTGATAATGTTAATTATATTTTCCTTGGAGATTATGTTGATCGTGGATATTTTAGTTTAGAAACTTTTACATTATTAATGTGTTTAAAAGTTAAATATCCTTCAAGATTAACTTTAGTTCGTGGTAATCATGAATCAAGACAAATTACTCAAGTTTATGGATTTTATGAAGAATGTTTAACAAAATATGGTTCAACAACAGTTTGGAAATATTGTTGTCAAGTTTTTGATTTTTTAACTTTAGCTGCAATAATTGATGGTAAAATTTTATGTGTTCATGGTGGATTATCACCAGAAATTAGAATGTTGGATCAAATTAGAGTTTTATCAAGAGCTCAAGAAGTTCCACATGAAGGTGGATTTTGTGATTTAGTTTGGAGTGATCCTGATGAAGTTGATACATGGCAAGTTTCTCCAAGAGGTGCTGGATGGTTATTTGGTAGTCGAGTTGCTCGTGAATTTAATCATGTTAATAATTTACAATTAATTGCAAGAGCTCATCAATTAGTTATGGAAGGTTTTAAATATCATTTTAAAGAAAAAGATGTTGTAACTGTATGGAGTGCACCAAATTATTGTTATAGATGTGGTAATGTTGCAAGTGTTATGAAAGTTGATGATGATTTAGTACCAAAATTTAAAATTTTCAGTGCAGTTCCTGATGATACTCAAAAAGTTGCACCACAGAAAACTCAAAGAAGTGAATATTTCTTGTGATTTAAAACAAAATAATTGGGATTGGGATACATTTGATGATGATGATGATGATGATGATGATGATCATACATTATTGTTTATTCAAATGAGTTGAATTGGTCAAGGTTATAATGAATAGAGAGAATACTATTAATGATGCATAATGAAAACAACCCAATCTTTGTCCAATCAAACTAGTTTCACCCATGCTCTCTCCAATTTTATTTATTCCATCTTTTTATTCCATCTTCTTCTCATGATTCATCTTTGATTTCAATTTTATTTAAATAACTTTTAATCAGCAGTGCTGAATTATCATTAAAATTAATTATAATAATATTAAATGGAATATTTATGATAATTATTATTAAATGGAATTATGAATTATATGTATATTATGTCTAAATGTATAATTAATGAAGTACATGATACAAATTTATATGTATTTGTAATTGATACGAAATTTACAATGAATGGGGGGTGGCAATATAAAAAAAACACAAAATGTACATAAAATCTATTTAAACTATTATAATGAACAATTATTATTAATTACCTGTAATTCATAAAGTAATTGAATCATTTAATTTATAAAGTAATTGGATCATTTAATTTATAAAGTAATTGGATCATTTTTTTCTCTTTTAGCTTCACCATATTTTTTAATTCTAATTGCTTGAACAGAAATAAAACCTGAAGCTTCTTGTGGTTGAAATCCAGTTAATTCATCCATTGAAGATTCAGTTGCATCATATAATTTTTCAGTTGAAGAAGATCTACCTAAAATAATAACAGAACCTTTATATAATCTTGCTCTAACTTGACCATTAACAGTATTTTGAGATGGTTGAATCATTGATCTTGTATATTCACCTTCTGGAGTGAAATATAATCCATTATATAAAATTTTTGAATAAGTTGGTGTAACAAAATTATCTCTAATTGATCTAACTTCTCTATCTAAAGTTAAACCTTCTAAATCAATATGAGTTGATCTTAATAAAGTTAAACCTGGAGTTTCATAACAACCTCTTGATTTAATACCAATAAATCTATTTTCAACAATATCAATTCTACCAACACCATTTCTTCTTGCTAATTTATTTGCAATTAAAAATAATTCAACAGGATCAGTAACTGAAATTTCTTTATTTGATTCAGTATAAGTTAATTTAACAGGTTTACCCTTTTCAAAGAAAACTGTAAAATCTTCTGGAGTATTTGGTGCATCTAATGGATCAATTGTTAATTTCCACATATCTTTTGGTGGTGTTGTATCAGGATCTTCTAAAATACCAGCTTCAAAAGAAATATGAGCTAAATTTTCATCAGTTGACCATGGTTTTGCAGTAGTTTGAGTAACTGGGATGTTTTTTTCCTTTGCATAAGCTAATAAATCTTTTCTACCTGCAAATCTTTCGAAAAAAGTTGGATCTCTCCATGGTGCAATAACAACAACATCTGGTTTTAATGCATAAAATGATAATTCAAATCTAACTTGATCATTACCTTTACCTGTACAACCATGAGATACGGCAAAACAACCTTCTTCTTCAGCAACTTTAATTTGAGCTTGTGCAATAACAGGTCTTGCTAATGAAGTACCTAATAAATAAACATTTTCATAAATTGCATTTGCTTGAATAGCAGGATAACAAACATCTTCAACAAATTGTTTTCTAACATCAACAACAACATATTTTGTTGCACCAATTGCTAAAGCTTTTGCTCTTGCAGCTTCAAAATCTTCTTCTTGACCAATATCTGCCATGAATGCAATAACTTCATAACCTTGTTCTAATAACCATGCTAAAATGATTGAGGTATCTAACCCACCAGAATATGCAAGACAAACTTTTCCTTTAGACATTGTGTAATGAGACTCAATTGACTGTATCCTTTCTATCTATTCAATAGAAGTTTTAATGAATTGAAATGTTTGGGAACTTTGAAAAATTGGGATCATTTCAACTTTATATAATTTTTCCACGAGTCGAAAAGATTATTTATTCGAGGCTGCCACCAGCGAAACGTTAAAATTGTTGAATAACTCGAAACTTATATAGACAAATGTGTGAATAAATTACATCGTTAGAATCCCATGGATTCATAGACCAGCACCATATGAGTTTCAAACACACTTGTCTATATGTAAACCCAGTGAATTGACCTCTTTTTTGTGAATTCGATGTCCTTATCGCGCTGTCCATTTCCAAAGTTGACTCACAATTTCTCAATGCGGCCGCAAAAAATTTGAAAATGAATGTGAAATTGAATTTTCATTGGACAACGATTTCAGTGGGAAAGAGTCATAGAGCATGGAGGATGGTGTAGTTGTTGAAAGTGTTGAGAGTGTTGAGAGAAAAGACTGGTTAGGGTATTGCAGAGAGTCTGGAGATGTGGTTCTGAGTGTAGTTGTTGTTGCTCCAGAATTCTTTATCGATTTGGTGTCATTATGGCTTCAGTTAAAGGCAGGACTTGACAGAACAGACAGCTAAGTGCAAGTGACATCGAGTTGATGGGAAGAGTGCGAGATGTTGGTGATGGTGATGGTGATGTTGGTGATGTTGGTGATACTGTCTGTTGTCTTGGGGGAGGTGTAGTATATCCAACTATTGTCTAGCTGAGATGGTTGGAGAATCGATGTCCATGGCTGCTGGTTCATGGGTTTCATTGAGAGACGTCGGATAAATTATCAAGACTATCGATTAGTATAAAACTAGTGTAATTCTACAATCCAACATTAATGTATTCATGCTATTCATAATGTTATAAAGTATTGTTTGGTTTAGTATACTCGCCATGCTCGCTATGCTTGTCTCGCCATGCTCATCTTATTGAGCTTTAACTTCCACAGGTCCAGCATGTTCAATCCAATTTGCAGGTTTTGCCAATTTTGTTAATTCATAAAATTTAGGTGTACAAGAAAATGGTCTAAATGTAATATCTTGTGATTGATCACAAACGCAATTATTTTCTTTCCAAATAGTATCATCAATTGGACAATTTGAACCTGGTTTATGCCAATAACCAATATCATTGAAAAAATGAACTTGATTTTTAGATAAAAATAATGAAACTGCAATTGAATGAATTGGTGCATCACCCCATCTTTCATAGAAAAACCCATTTGCATGATCTAAATAATTGAAAAAAGTTTGATATGCTTCAGATCTTAAAAAATTCATATTAACAATTTCAAAATTTGTCCAAAAATGACATAAATTATAATTTTTACCTTCATCATCTGATATAAAATTAATTAAATTATCAGGATTTATAAATTGTGGGAATGCTTCAATAAATCTTGTAACTGTTTTCCATAATGTTGGTATTGTATTTTCAAATTCAAACATACTTATTGTAAAACCATAATGTTTATCATTATTAATCATAAATTTAAAAACATCATAATTTATATCACAATATAATTCAGTTTCAGGTTCAACTCTCCAAACATAATCATAATTTTGTAAATAATTTAATTTAAAGAAAAAACCACTGAAAAATCTACACATAAATCTATATTTTGCAGATCCACCATAAATCATTTCAGTTCTTGAAGAAATTCTAACTTGTTTTGCACGTTCTTGATCAATCCATTCAGGGAATTCCCAAAATTCATGAGGTATTATTTCAAATTTAACATTTCCTGAACATATATTATTTATTTGTCTTTGAAATTCCATTGAAAATGGTTCATTATTGAAAAAAATCCAATCATAATGAAATTTTTTATTAAATCTATCTTCAACAGATCTAACAGTTTTAGCCATTGAAACAAGATCTTCATTTCTTGCAAGTGTGAAAAAAGTAGCATTAGCTCGTTCATAATTATCCTTCAATGATTCACTATCTTTATAAATGATTTTTTCACCAGTATTACCACTACCACCAGTAGTACCACCACCACCACCACCACTAATCTTTCCAAGATCATTATTTATATCATATTTCGAATCTTTCAATTGTGATTGTAAATCCAATACATGTTGATATTGTTTCTTTGTTATGATTCTATGACATATGAAAAATATTATAAATACTAAAATTACTGTGAATCGTAAAAGTCTTGTATATCGTGACATTGTGTGAATAATTATTTCTAAATCATGAATCTGTGAGCCTTGGATCTGTGAGTCTTGGGAACTGGGAGCTTTAAACTTTGGAGCTTTAAACTTTGGAGCTTTAAACTTTGGAGCTTTAAAACCTTTAGAGCTGGGAACTGGCAACTGGGATCTTCTGAACCTTGAATCTCAACCCTCTAAGTCTTCGTTCTTAAAACCTTGAACAAGTTGATTTAATTTTATTCTGATCTATTTTCGGATATGTCTTTAAACGCCTTGAAAATAAATGAAAAATAAATGAAAAATAAATGAAAATTTAAAAAAATCGCGATTTTTGGAATATAGCCTGGGGCTTAACTATTCAATTATTCAATTATTCAATTATTCAATTATTCAGTTATTCAATTATTCAATTATTCAATTATTTAACTATTTAACTATGTAACTATTCAATTATTCAATTGTTTAAGTATGTAAGTAGTGTGGTAATCACAAGGTATTGATCGGTACTGTGGAGATCACTACAATTGTTCATATCGATTTGAAGTACTATTGGTTCCTGATTACATCTATCTATACAATTTTGGAATAAAGAAAAACCTTTATATGATCCCATTGAAAAAATTTTAAATGAGTAGTTCAATATAACTATAATTAACATACCTAACCAGTATGTTTTTCCCAACCTTTTGGTTTAGTTAAACCTTTAACATCATAAAATAATCTTGTACATGAATAATCTTTCCATGTAAAATCATCATTTGGATTACACATACATTTATTTTCCTCTCTAATTGAATCTTCAATTGGACAACTATGATAAGGACCATGGAAATAACCAATTTCATTAAAGAAATGAATTTTATCAGCAGGTAAAAATAATGAAGCAGCAATTGAATGAACAGGAGCATCACCCCATCTTTCATAGAAAAATCCACCATTTTTATCTAAATAATCAAAATATTTTGAATATGCTTCACCTCTCCAAAAATCCATATTTGCAATTTCAAAATTTGTCCAAAAATGACATAAATTATAAGTTCTTAAACCATCATTTGAAATAAATTTTTCTAAATTATTTTCTAAAACGTATTGAGGAAATTCACTTATAAATGATTGAGTTGTTTTCCAAAGAGTTTTAATTGTATCTTCAAATTCATGAATTGTTATAGTAAAAGCATAATCTTTATCTTGTTCTCTCATAAATTTGAAAACGTCAAATTTAACATCACAATGTAATTTTGTACTTGGTTCAACTCTCCAATAATATTTATAATTTAACATTAATGGATGTTTATAAAAAAATCCAGATTCAAATCTACACATATGTCTATAAGTTTCACTTGAACCATAAATAATATTTTTCATATTTTCTCTTGTTTGAGCAGCTTTTTCTTCAGAAATCCAATCAGGATATGACCAATGTTCTTTTGGTATAATACCAAATTTTGCATTACCAGAAACTAAAGTTTTCATAACTCTAATGAATTCTTCATTAAAAGGTTCATTATTTAAAAAAACCCAATCATATTTATATTGACGATTAAAACGATCTTCAACTGATCTAATTGCGCCAACTAATTCCCATAAATCTTCATTTCTAGCAAGAGAGACAAAAGTAGCATTTTCACCACCACCTGGAGCGGAACCTGTGATGATATTACCAGAGACGGTGTTACCAGTGGTACCTGAATCTTCCTTCAACTGTTGTCCTTGTTGTCCTTGTTGTTGAGAACCAGATTGAGGTTTATTAACAGATTGGACATAAGTTGGACCAGAGGTATTTGATAATAGAAAGATCAATGCGAGGATCCCAACACTGAAGAGTGCTATTCTGATGATGCGTTCGTTCAGTCTAGCCATTGTTGATGAGTGGGTGACTTAGCTAGATGATGGCACTGATGGGTGAATGTGATGAGTTGTGAGTTGTGAGTTGTTTGTTGATTTTGAAACACGACTTCGACTTGTGGAATACGCGAATCTAAAAATAAGTGCTCAGTGTGAAGCTGAGCAGGGATTGTTGGAGGGCATCTTCAGTATCAGTATATTCATCAGTATATTCATCTTCTTGATCATCACCAGTATCACCATCATCACCAGTATCATCACCATCACCAACTTCTCTTGTCACCCTGTCCACGCTTGTCTCACTTCCACAATTACTTTGTACGGAACTGGCGAGTGGTGATTCGAAAAACTACAAGCTATGGCTCAACAAGGGCAAAGCTGCTTGTGTATCGTAGTATATATAGAGCTGTAGACATCCTGATTGTAATCTGTATCCTTCTTTCTCTTCCTCTCCCTTCCTCTCTCTTCACTATCCACAATAATCACCATCATGACTACATTCTATCTGAATCTGAACAAGACAAACCTGGATAACTTATCTCCATTATCCAGAATCAGAATAGAGGATTTGATAGATGATGCTTTGGAAACAGATGGTTCTAATGGTTCAGATGGTTCTAATGAATCAACTTCAAGATCTAGTTCAATATCATCGGTGTCATCAGTATCATCCATCTCATCAATGGAATCAATCTCCATCTCATCAGACTTAATCCATCCACCACATATAATCAATATTCAAAATCATGAACCTTTAAAACTTGCAAAGAAGAAACATTATCAACCAATTCAATCAGCTGCTAAGATTCAAAAAAGAAGAGGTTCATTAAAACCACAAGGTAGACCATTTAATTCAAATTTAAATGCAAGATTTTTATTATTTAATAAAATTGAAGATTTATCATTAATTTTATTAAATTGTAAAATGTTGAAAATTGGTGAATTAAATTTAAATAATTGTATTGAAAAAGGTGGTGATACTAATTGTTCCACAACTACAGTAAAATTCAATGGATTAGAAATTAATAATGTTAAATTATACAAATTAAGTAATGAATTTAATGAACATCCATTTCAATTAAAATCAATTTCATTTGAAAAATTTCAAAATTCAACAATGGAAATATATAATGATTTATGTTCAATTTTTAATATTTTGGAATTTTCATTTATAAAAATTATTAGAAATAATAAAGGGAAATTAATAAAATTTGAAATAATGTCAAATATTTCAAATAATGAATTAAATATTGATTTTATTAAAAAATTTATAACTTATCCAAGATATAAATCCAAAATGAAAATTTTTTTAATAAATAAAAAATTTTTGCAAAATATTTGGTTTTATAATGATGAAAGAATGTTGATTTGGGATTTAAATAATTTGGAATTTAAAAATACAAAAATCTTGATTAATACTGATATCTTGATTTGATATAACTTTTCATTCCTTTTGATATAACTTTTCATTCTTCATTAATTGCTAAATATATTGCATCATATTTGCTGGACAAATATTAAACCAAACATTAATTATCCAATTCTAATAATAATAAAGCACATTAATGATAATCAAGTACATTAATGATAATCAAGTACATTAATGAAAACATACTGAGAAAATAAATCATGAAACAATAAACATTAATCGCTATCACATCACATCACATCATATCATGAAATCTTTGTAGGTTCAATAATCAACACTCTCATCACCCTTTTCTTTCTTCTCCTCTCTCGCTCTCCGTGGTTTATAACCCTTCTTAACATTAATCAACCTTATTAATTCTTCTTTATATTCATTACATTTTTTAGTAATTTCATCATCATTCAATCCATTTTCATCATCTTCTTCCTCCTCTAATTTATCTCTATATTCACTAACTTTCAAATCAATTTCTTTCCTCTTGATTTCATGATCAATTAAAATTGGATCTTTTAATGAAAACCCTTGTTTTTGCAATCTTGATTCATTTTGTTTCTTTATATTTTGTCTTTTAGAATATGAAGATTCTGAATTCTTTGTATAGTTTTTTTGAATGAATCCATTCGTACCGGATCCTCGTGCAGCGGTTAATCCTATTCCATTATATGACATTATAAAACAACTATTAAACCAACTATTGAAATAATCAATGAAATAATCAATAATCATCTCAATTTTACAAATATTATAATTATATTTATTAAACAACAACCGGAATTTGTCCCACTGTTCCCACCACCAAACCGGAATTCAGTTTTTCTATACAAATTTTGTACCAATAAATAAATAAGTAAGTAAATAATAAGTAAACTAATTGTTGATTCAATAATCATGGAAAGTCTTGGAATATTCTAGAGTATATATCGACAATATTTCCCGTCATTTAATTCTAGAAGAATAATTCTAGAAGAATATCGTATTCATAGAATTTACTATTATTTCTACATAGATGTTGTTGTTCCTTATGTAATTTATCTCATTGCTAACTATTCCAAATATATTACTAGCTTTACATATATGACTCTCTTTTATTATTAATCATAACATGAAAAAGTGTACCTGAAACTTATTAATCTTCATAATGTTCATATCGTATCGTACAAATTTTAATAATTTCAACGGCTTTAGTTTATATTTGAAAAAACTCTCTTTTGTATAATCGCATTTTTACGCCCTTCTTTATATTACTGTTTTTTTTAACGGATTTACCCGGAGTTGAAGTAACGCAATATAATTGTAATTTGCTATAAACCCAACTCATTTAAAATTAAGAAAAGGATGTATATTATAACCTCTTTATTCAATATTGAAGAATATAGAATCATTTTGATATAATTGATCATGTTCCATAGTATACATTGTTATTAAATTAATTTCTAGAGATTATTAGTATGAGATCATTAGTAGGTGGGCTACTTTCAATTTTTGAAAGGTTTTCCAAGCCTAATGTATTCCGTTTTAATGACCATCTCGTTTATTTGCATCATTTGGAAGATATTTATTACTATTATAACTATAATTATTACTAGATCACTCCAGAAAAAATTGTATTGCACTTTGCTAATAAAGAAAAGAGTGAAGAGTTAAGAGCGAAGTGTGTGTGTTTACGACTCTATCGAATATTCTTTAACTTCTTTAAAGGCTATGAAATAATAATAAATATTCAAGTGTATGTATGTGAGATGATCAATGTACGATATTTGCTTAATCCATGATGATTTAATAATTCATTATAACAGCAAAAGCAAAAGCAAAAGCAAAAGCAAAATCAAAAGCAAATAAAATTAATGGAATTTTTACATATTATTGCACTTTTCCACAATTTTATTAAAATACATGGAGAAATACATAGTTTAGTTTATTGTTAAAATCAAAATTAAAACAAATGATGATGCTACTTTGCTATAATAAATAATCTCCAGATCATGAAATATAACTTCACCAAAGTCGTATTAATAATCAAATACCCCAGTATAACCATACGTAAACCCTATATCTAAACCTAACCCTATATCTAAACTAACCCACAGTTAATTAAAATACATTCTCCCTGTCTCTGTCTCTCTCTCTTGATCTTGCCCATGTCACTCTGATACATTCATCATAGCTGCAACCACACATACACATTACATGGAACCGTACTCGTTGCGGTCTCTGTTGAACTTAACTTCCACAGTCACTTCACGATGTCCTGCCTCCCTGTAACAATACACTCCATTCAGCAATATAATATAATATAATATAATATAATATTGCAATACTAACTTCTTACTCAGCTACTCACTGTTAGTTCAAATGAGTTCTTGACACATAAATATTCATTTCGTGGATTTTGTTTATTTTCCAACATTTGCTCATGATCGATGCGCAATTTTTAGAGATGCATAAACTCATCAATTCCATAATTAAAATTTAAAGATATCTTAATAATGGGAAAAGATATGAAGAAACTAATAACATATTTGAAATCTACGTGGATTGTTTGTGTATATTCGAGGTGACAACATGTTGAAATTCCCAATACATTCACCATTTTTCACCAACTCTTTCTCTTTCACCAACTCTTTCTTTGGGATTTATTGAATGTGGTCCGTAATCTGGAACGATTCCGATTACATCAAACAACAGAATGGTCACAATTTTAATGAATTGGAATCTATATATTGAATTAGTTGAATCATTGAAACAGTTAATCATGATACTCTGATTCTGGAGATTTCTAGAGTGTTTAATTCTTCTATTTTATTGAAATGGGATCATTAAAAGAAAAAAATATGTAGAATTGTGTATAATGATAATATAATGATAATATAATCAAGTCATCGCTAAACAACAACAACAACAACAACAACAACAACTAAAACTACACAGCTCACTTATGCAATATTTGCAGAGTTGCAACTGATCTATGTTCTGTGCACATTACAACTGTTATTATTAAATATCTAATATATATATATATATATAAATACATTTCTTTTATACCTTTTTTTCTAGAAGTCTCTACAAAACAATGAAGATATTCTGTCAAGATCCTTTCAAGGGATTGAAATTAAACAATAACACACATTGCTGATCCATATATAAGTCAGTTGGATCCCGGAAGTTATTCCATTCCAATTATAATATAAACATCCTTCACATTACATTAGAGAATTATTGAAATTAATTATTAGATCTTTGCTTATTTTCAAATCCCAACAATAAAGTCTAGAATACCAGAAAAAAAAATTTGTCAATTTCACAATTGGAAAACTACAATTATTTAAACTACAATTACTTTAAATTATTGATCAGATACATAGATTCAGATACATCTACATCAATTTAATCAATCTAATCAATTACAACAACAATATTTATCAATATTTATCAATCATAATTTCATTTATTTACTTTGTGATTTACCTTAGGGTATCATGACTACCTCATCCTCATCATCAAATAATAATACACCATCATCAAATTCAAGCAATACCCCAATTTCAAATAGTTCCATTTCAAATACAAGTATTTCGATAACTACTGGTTCAAGTTCAAATACGTCAAATACGTCAAATACTAGTGGAAACAGTGGGAACAATGCGAACAATGTAAACAATGGAAACATTTCAAAACCAAAATTAAGATCAAGAAATGGTTGTTTAACATGTCGTGATCGTCATATTAAATGTGATGAAACTTTACCAATTTGTAATAATTGTAATAAATCAAATAAAATTTGTAAAAGAGGTTCAAGATTAAATTTTTTGAAAAGTATAACTTATGATCCAAATAATTCCAAAAAACAACAACAACAACAACAACAACAACAACAACAACAAATTAATATCAATAATTATAAAAATTTTAGAATAATTGATCAATCATTTACAATTCATAAATTTTATAAATTTAATAAATTTCATAATTTTAAAGATTGGTTTAAACTTCATTCATTAGATGAATTATTTGAAAGTGATGAAGATTTTGAAAAAAGTTTAGATTTTTTAAATGATGCATTAAATAAAAATAAATTAAGATTAGTTTCAATTGTTGAATTAATTAGTGATCAATTTAATATTAAAAATTTTTTAAATAAAATTATTTTAATTCAATTACCACCTGTTGATCATTCATTATTTACTTTTGTTTCATTACAAAGAACTTTATTATTACAATCTTTTAATATGGAATTAGATTTTGTTGAAAAAAATAAATCATTAGAAAATTTATCAATTGAAGATTTTTTAAAATATATGAATTTTTTAAATGAAATTGAATTTGAAAATGAAAGATTTGAAACTCATTATAATATTTTTTTAAATTCATTAAATTTATCAATGAAATTGAAAAAAATTGATGTTTTTGAATGTAAAGAAACAAATTTATTTATTTCAAAATTAAATTTAATTAATACTGTTGAAATTTTACAAAATTTTGATAATTTAATGTATTGTTTTGAAATTTGGTTATTAGATTTAAATAATTCAATTTTTAATAATATTTCAACATATTTTAGTATGATTTATGATGATCATGTTGAATTTTTATTAAATAAAATTCTTCATTTAAATTTATTTAATGATTTAAATTATTTTTTAATTAAAATTTTAACAATTTTATTAAAATTAAATAATGTTTATTATCAATCATCAACTCATTTATCACAAAATTATGGATTATTTTTATTAATTAAAGATTTAAAAAATTTTGAAAATAATCAATTTCTTTCAATGTATTTCCCAAAATTTATTGGACAAAATGGTGATCAATTAGAATTTGCAAATTTGAAAACAAAAAAATTTCATATTTGGTATAATTTTGTATTAATTTTCATTTTAACAAAATTTCATATTTCAAATGAATTGAAAAATTTATTATATACAAATACTGTTTTATTTGATTTTTGGGATAGTTTTGAAAAAAATCCATTTAAAAGATTATCATTATTAATTAATGATTATGATTATAAAAATGATCCATTTATGAGTTTTTTGGAAAATTATAATATAATTGATGATGGTGATGAAATAATGACATAAATTATTATCATCATATAAATGTGTTGTAATTTTCCAAAAGTTATTTGGGCAATAACTTGGGAAATTTATATTGGAAATCAATTTTATACCAACACACATACACATATACAAAAACATATATGGATGATAATAATGATTTTAACGAATTTATGAAAGTTTTCAAATATATTTCAATCATTAATATATATATGATAATGAATATTCAATTGTAATTGAATACATTATTTAAGTTGATTAACCATCATTAGTTAATGATGATTATATCATCTTTTTGTTCATCTTCTTCCAGTATTGTGTTAGATTTTTGTTTCAATTAATAATTTTTTTTATCTTATTGAATTATTATTATTTTTTTTTTTTTTGATATATTTTTTTCTCCAAAAGTTCATTTTAGTATTTTTTTTTTTTTAACTTTTTTATATTTATATCTTTGGGCAGGGAAAAAATGGGTATTTATAAATGAAAAGAAAAAAGGACTTGAATTTTTTGTTGTTATTATTAATTTTTTGCTTTATAATTGTTTTGGCTTTTGATAAAATAAAATAATACTTTTTTTGCTTTTCAGTGGTTTTTTTGCTTTTTTCTAATTGATATGTTTGATTTTTTTTATGAATCAAAGGGTGTGTACATATATAGACATATTAATATTTGAAGTTTTTATAATTCTTGTTGTTTTAAACCTATTGTAGTATCATAAATAGTATCACCAATTCTCAACATCATAATAACCATTACTGATTTATGTTCTGTGTTCAATTCAACTGCTAAATGAACCTTTTGATATGAAAAGAAAAGAGGAGCTTCAATTGATGTCCTTATTGATACACATTTCATGTTTTAAAGTATCTTTAAGTTCATACTTTTAACGGCGGTAAATCAAGAATTGCACTAGATGTTAAACTAATCATTTTGGATTCACCACAACACAAACAATGTATGAAACGAGATTCAAAAGATATTTGAAATGGTGACTTGACATTTTGCTATTCAATTCAAATAACGAATAACCAAGAATACAGCTTTTAATGGCAATTATCAAATAACATTATTATTTATCAGGGGGTTAAAATATCTTCAAATTCTATGAAAAATTGAAATGTTGAACCAGTTTTAAGAATTCTTTAGAAGTTTTTTGACATTTTCAACTGCATAAAATAAATTATTAGCGCGATTATGTAAGCGGGTGGTGGATTAAATAGTAGAGTATAATTGAACAATAATGGGAACTGTTATCATATTGGGTGGCTAGATACGAGTGTTAATACTCTCAGCTGTTTCATATAATACATCAGATCATGATTTTGGATCTTTTTTTAGGATCTAATTACTACAACATTTAAAATTATAGAATTAGCATTAGATATAACTGAACTTTTTGAATCATAAAACCTGAATTGTGTTCTTGATCACCACTCAACTTGAACATTTAGAGGATATAAAGCACATCATTGGATTCCCTTAAGATCACAGACACTATATATATATATTGTAAATAAATATTTAGCCAATTAAACCTATATTTTGGATAAAACAGATATACGTGTGTCTACCAAATGCAGATATATTAGTGAAGTTTCCTCTCAACAAATTTCAACAAAATGGTTTCGTGGTCTAGTTGGTTATGGCATCTGCTTAACACGCAGAACGTCCCCAGTTCGATCCTGGGCGAAATCATTATTTTTTTTAACTTTTATAAGTCTTGAATTTCAATGGAATCATCTTATTTTTTTTGGCTGAGAGATTCAATAATCATTCTTTTCATTTGTAATGTTTCCCAGAGTGTTGTGTCCTTGTCTAGTTTCTAAACTCGTGCTTACGATTATTTAAGAAATACCTTTTATTCTTCTCTTTACAATTCTCTGAAATTGGCCACGACTTTGTCATTTAAGAAAAAAAAAAAATGCAATCTTGAAAGCCGGAAAAATCATTGATTGTATAACTTGGATTGAACTTTCCCAATATTCATTATATTAATCATAGATCATCACAGTGTCAAAGATGTTGAGAAAAATAACAACTCAAACCATATCACACATTGGTAAAAGAAACTTAGTTTCAACTGCTTCAAAATCACTTAAAATAAAGTCCGTTTTACCAAAAAACACACAACCAATTTCTAATTCATTTATAAGATTTCATTCAACTAATAATGGGAATCCATCTAATACTGCACAATTAAAAGTTGATAAACCAGAAATGATGATTGCTTTTACTTGTAAAAAATGTAATACAAGATCAAGTCATACCATGTCAAAACAAGCTTATACTTCAGGTACAGTCTTAATAACATGTCCAGGTTGTAAAAGTAGACACTTGATAGCTGATCATTTAAAAGTAAGTTGGAAATTTTTTGTAATTTCGAAATTTCATTTCACTTTACTAACACATTTGTTTTCTCTATTTAGATCTTTTCAGATAGTAGAATTACAATTCAAGATATATTAAGTGCAAAAGGTGAATCAATATCTTCCACAACAGATGATTTAGTCTTTGATGATATACCTGAGAAATTGAAAAATCTGATAGGTCATCATGCAAAAGATGCGCCAAAGAAAGAGGAAGAAACTAATGAAGAAACTCATTATTTACCAGGTGAAGAAAAAAAAAATTAAATCAATGAAATGAAATTTGTTTGACCAATCCAACACTAATGCTTTGTGGGTGTGTCTCTTTTCCCTTTCTTATTTTCTTTTAGAAGTATCGACAAGTCCTTGTATATAGTTAATGTGATGTAATCATTTAGTATATAAACCATATCACAAGATCTGTAGTGAAAATATGATTCAAAATCTCATATCTTGATCATTATTTCACACAACTCAGAAGTCAAAATGAGATATAACCATGGGGCTAACAAAAGTTTCTTCAAGATTATTAAAAAGCTTAGTAACTAGAATCATTCAATATTTTATTCAACAAACCATGGATTATAAAACAACATCCAAGATGTCAAAATTCCATCATTTCTCACTGTTTATTATCTGGATTTCAAAATCGGTTTACACAGCAACACGCGAAAAAAATTAAAAAACAATCCACGAACACGTCTTTTTTCAAATAGCTTTGTATTTTTATATCAGAAACGAAACGCCACTTTCCAACATAACCAATATAATAACAAAGCTCATATCAGAATAGCTTACAATTCAGATACAAGATGGCTACATATCAACCATACGGTGGTTATAACCAAGATTTTAACGGTGGTGGTGGTGGTGATTATAATACATCAGGAGGTTTTGATTCAAATGGAGGTGGATCTCAAGGTACAAGAACTCAAACTAAAAATAGTTTAACTCCAGTTACAATAAAACAAATAAATGATAGTAAACCAGTTATACAAGATGGTGAATTTGTTGTTCATAATCTAGAATTAAATTTAGTTTCTTTTATTGGTGTTATTCGTCAAGTTACTGATAATACTTCAAATTTACAAATACAAATGGAAGATGGAACAGGTTCAATTGAATTACGTAAATGGATAGATGATAATGCTTCAGATGATTCTTCTTCTTTCCTAATGAATGGGAAATATGTTTATGTTACAGGTTCTGTTAAAGAATTTGGTGGTAAAAAAAATATTCAACATACAACTTTCCGTGAAATAACAGATTATAATGAAGTTTTATATCATCATTTAAGTGCAATTGATTGTCATTTGAAAGCTCAAGGTATAAAAACAGAATCTAAACAACAACAAGGTGATTCAAATGGATTATTTGTAAGTGGTCCTGCAGCTTCAGAAACTGGATTATCAACTGTTGATAAAATTTATGAATTTATTAATGAACATACTCCTTCAATGCCAGAAGGTGTCCCAGTGCAATTGATTGCTCAAAATTTAAATCTTTTAGTTGATGATGTGGTTTTACATTGTGGTAAATTAACTGAAGATGCTAAAATTTATGCTGGTTATGATGAAAATGGATTTTTGGCTGTGTAATATAAAAAAAAGATTAGAAATGTATGGGGTTTTTTTTGTTTATCACGAATAAGTAGATTTATTACTTTTATAACTTCTTGACAAGTGTAAATCACTAAACTCATTCGTAAATTGTACTGAAAAGTGTCAAATTTATAACCAAAATTCATCTTCGCGAATGTTTTTTCTTTTGCGTCGCAATTTCATTTTCTCATGATGGAAATCCATTTTATGATAAACTAAACTTGATAGATTTCTACTTGAAATGAGAGATCTGATGTTAAAAATTGTGATATAGTTAATCAAACCAGAGAGCCAATTAAAGCATTGACTTACATTTGAACAAAAAAAAAAGTTAAAGAAAATTTTGCACAAAGAATTAATGATCAAGGTATATTAATTAATCCAATTTAATTAATAAAGACCTTAATTTTTTTTTTATTTAAGATTAAGCAACCCATTCAAAAGTTGATATTAAATAAGTCAATTTTTTTGTTTCAAAATGATTCAAAGATTTCAACAATTTACAAAGAAAAGAAGACTTCTTTTTGCTGATAAAAAACCACAAACTGATCAACATCCAATAGAATATTCACCAAACACATTGTTAGGATTACCATTAGAACTTATATTTAAAATTGTTCAAAATTTGGATAAAAAAGAATGGTTAATTTTATGTTTAACATGTCGACATTTTAATGAATTTATAAATACTTTTTTCCTTTATCATGATGTTAAATTAAATCATAAAGATGCATTGATAAGATTTAGGAAAACGATTTCTAAACATAAAAAGACAAATAAATTATCAACTTATGTACGTAATATTGAATTTTGTCGTCCTGTTAAAGAAGAAATTGAAACTGAAACAACTTCAATTGTTGGATTTTCTTATTCATCATATGGGAAAGATTCAACAACTTATATTAGTATAATGTTGGAAATTATATCTTTATTACCAAATTTATCAAATATTTCATTAACTCAAATATCACCAGGTTTCCAATTCCCTGAATGGACAAGTTCTTTGAAAACATATGCACATGAACATAATTATTATTTTACAATAAGAAAATTATCATTATCATCAGAATCTGGTTGGAATATTGCATTAAGACCAAATTTATTATGGCCATTTGGTTTAATTGAAGAATTACAATTAACTGATATGATTATTGATTCAAGTTCATTATTAAAACCACCTTTATTAACAGTAACAAATGAAAATGGTCCTTTGATCACTAAACAACCAATTACATTGACACCACCTGAAACTTGGTCACCTATAAGGACTTTAACATTATCATCATGTTCAATTGCAAGTAATGGTTCAAGATATTTAAAAGGTTATTTTAAACAAGTTAATTGTTTAAAACTTGTACATTTGAAATCTCATTATGATTTATTATTAAGTCATTGTTTCCCTAACTTAAAATTTTTATCAATTGATTTAAATTCTAAAGGATTTAGTCTTTATACTTCAAATGAAGCAAATTCAATTAATGTTGATAATTTTAATTCAAATTTTGCTTATTTTAATTCAATGTTTGTTCCAAAATTTTATATAAATTATCTTCAATTTATTGATGTGATTGAAAAATTACCACAAGTGGAAAAAATTTCTTTGATTAATGTTTCATTCACCAATTTAAAACCAATTGATCCTGAAAATATAGAAGATGTGGAATGTTCTTTAGTAAACAACAACTTGTTTAAATTTTTGTCATATCTTGCCAGATTTCAAAATGTTGAGTTTGTAATGTTAAAAAATTATAAATTACATCAATCTAGAACAAGGGAAGATTGGGAAAACTTATTATATCCATGTTTTGCACCAAACAATTCAGTGAAAGTAAAGGATAGAGATGGATCTGTTTTATTCTCAAGAAATATTAGAAGATAATTATTAATGAATTAATGAATTAATGAATTTTATGAACAATCAATCCTCTTTATTTAGTCTATTAATAGCGATGGTACTACCAAATTATTATTATTATCTATATCAAACTATCTATTAGCTGTATAACCATTTGCTTACCTATTGTTAATAAAGATCGTTCTTTAAAATAAATAAACATATGCGGTAATTAAAGCAAATGTGAGAACGCTAACCCATCCAGAGCTGCTAACAGAATTATGTCCTAGTGAAAGCCTGTTAATAATCAAACTCTTCTTCATCACAATCTTATTAAATTGTTAATCTCATGTTCAAGTCTTTAGACTTAAAAAAAAGAAAAAAAAAAAACCTTCATTATTTAATTCGTTTGAATAACTTTGAAAAGGTCAAAATATTCAAAGCGAAAGCTTTCAGGTAGTCTTCAAGATCTCTTTAAATTATAAAGTTATAATACTTACCATCGTTTTCTATAGATTGCAAACGCAAAGCCTCATATTCTGTGATTCCATCTATCAAGTGTGTAACCTTGACATATTTTTCTGTTTTAAATGGTGTACCATCAACGTTAGTAATATTGTATGTAGTATACAAATCATCTTCATGTAAAGTAACATATTGACCTCTTTCAACATTTACACCATTTTTCATTAAATCATCTGCAATACCTTCTTCAACTGTACTGGAGACATCCAAGTTCTCATATTCTTCATCACACTCTGGAATTGCTTGTGCACCTAATTTTTGCTTTCTACCGTCTCTATTATATAAATCTGCAACTTGTCTACCTGTTGGAACATCTGTAGTAGTGTATTGATTTTTTAAAGATTCGAAATCTTGTAGTAATTGAACATTACCATATTGGTCAATTTCAACTAAACCATAATTATTTGGTTCTTGAGAGAATTCATAAACTAAACCACCACTGAAAACCCCAATCATATCATTAGAATAGATGGTTCCAACTTCTTCAAACAATCTTGGAGTAACTTCATTACAACCAAATTCAGAGAAAAATACTGGACGTACATAATCTTCATAATCAGCAACAAGTGTATCATATCCACTAGTATAGAAGGTTTGTTCACCACACCATTGGTAAGTATTAACACCATAGAAGTCGACTGCATCCAGAATAGATCTTTCATTAGAGCATTCCAAATACTTGGATAATGATACTCTATAACTTAAATCATCAGCTGCAGAATAACCAACTGGAACAAATCTTGGTGAATGTAAAGAAATATAATTCTTCATATCTGCTATCAACTTCTTAACAAAAACTGGCGAAGCTTTAGCAGATTTCTTGTCATTAATGATTTCATTACCAGCAAAAAACCCAAGGGTATTATTGTATGCTGAAAATTGTTCAACAATCTTGTAAACATGTTCCAAATAATATTCATTATATGTAGTCCAAGGTTCATATCGATTCAAATGTTGATTTTCTAAAGGTGAATTGACATCTAAAACAAGATATATACCTGCCGAAGCAAGTAATGTCATACAAGTATCATGATTCAAGTCCGGATTAATTGAATAAACTCTAATAGTCTAAAGGAATGTTAGTCTTCAATTCCATAACAAAAACATATGGAAATGACTAAGGTATGATCTTTACGTTAACACCCAATTGTTGGAAAAGAATCACATCTCGAGCACAAGCATTTGGATCTGATAACGGGTCTTGCCATTCACTGACACCCGAAGAGCCTCCTGGCTGATAGTCAACACCCTTGACAAAGAAAGGTTCTCTAGTGACAGTATCTATGAAGTATCTTCCATGGATGGAGATGGGATGGACAAACCCATAACACACTTTAATGATAAAACTGGAGATGAATAACAATTGTACGTGAGCTCTCATAGCGTAACTTTGTGCAGATCTTGGATGACTTGTGTGTTGTCCTTTCTCAGTGCAGATTATTACAAATTATCTACCTTGAGTTGTACATTAATGTGTCTGATGAAGAGAAAGATATTTCAGAATTTTTGTCTATATGGTTTATTTTGAATTTTAAACATGACACAAAGACGGAAAAATTACACAGGCCGCTCGGAATTCCGCGGAAAAGGAATTTGATTTCAAGAACTTTAGACTAGATCTTTGCTCTTTCCATGAAATTATATTGAACTCATCAAGATTGGAGAATATTTGAAAGTGCTTAATCATAGAATGATAACAGTCTATTGAAATAGTACGGTAGAAACGAAATATGTCTTCTGGGTTATTTTCTCTGAAGGGAAAAGTTGTTGTCATCACAGGTGCCACAAGAGGTATTGGTGAAGGGATGGCTACAGGTTTAGCTGAAGCTGGTGCTGATATCATTCTCGTCCATAGAGGTTCTACAGATCCATCAACAATTGTTAAAAATTTAGAATCAATCGGATCCAATGTTTCTACGGTTGAGGCTGATTTGTCATCCAATGAAGAAGTTGATACTATTTTACCCCAAGCATTGAAGAAATCACCAAATAGCACGGTGGATGTGTTAATTAACAATGCTGGTATGTCTTTCTCTGCAAAAAAAATTGAAGATACTGAAGACTTTGAATGGAATAAAGTTTTACAGGTCAACCTTACATCAGCTTTCAGGTTAGCTAAAGATTTTGGGAAATATTGGATTACAGAAGGTAAAAAAGGTAAGATTATCAATACAGCTTCCCTTAATTCATTCATTGGAGGTAAATACGTCATACCTTATACAGCATCAAAAGGAGCGCTCCATAGCTTGACACAAGCTTTGTCCAATGAATGGGCTTCAAAAGGCATCAACATAAACTCCATAATTCCAGGTTATATAATCACAGATATGGCAAGTGGTATAGTGGATGATGAAAAAAAAAAACAATCAAGTGTTGAGCAGAATTCCAGCTGGAAGGTGGGGTGATATAAATGATTTCAAGGGTCCAACTGTCTTTTTAGCCAGTGATGCCAGCAATTATATCACTGGTGGTACTATTTTTGTTGATGGAGGCTTCATGGCGTACTAAGTTTTCATGTACGACAGATATTAGCGTATAGATCATCACTTAAGCTTTAATTACTATTTTTGAGAGGGTTATCTTTATTATATACAGAATTTGTGAATGAAACAAGTAGAAATTGTGATTTTTAGCTCATAGTTCTTATTGAGAAGAATCATATCAATTCGAAAGGAAGGTTGTGGGAAAAAAATCATTTGAACTTTTTCGACAGAATTTTATCGAGAACCTGTCAGAATGTTAAGCACTCTGAGGATGCCATGAAAGCCCCACAATACATATCTAGGTAGCTGATAACGGTAAATCAAAACTTTGGCTCCTCAAAACTACCTTCATATAGTTATAAGGGCTTATCTTGCTCCAAAATTTTGCATTTTGCGCCAAAATCATTGTCAAAAACACACAGGTTTTTCATTGATATGTTGATTGGTACAAAAGTCGATCTACATTAAAACATGATATTTTTCATGTCCAGGAAGAAATTTGTGACTCTATTTATATGCGTTTCAACTTTCCTTTTGACAGTATAATCTGACTCCTTCATAAATCCACATTCGGTACTTCACATCATCTGTGTGTTTAGCGTCCATGAAAAATCATTATTGTTTGTTAGACTTGTTTTGTGGTTATAGTTTTGGCTATTATATATAGATCACCAATCATAAGTTTTACATTTTCACTGAATCTTATGTATCATATTGAGTACTTTTACTTTATATATAATTTCTATAAGCTAGCTGATTATTTTTTATACGTCCTTATTTTAGCGCTTATTTCTTCCGAAACGAATAGTTCCTATTTTTGCAAACTATGGACTATCCTTTGGCCGATTCCATATGTCAACATTTATTTTAATCTAACCTACCTTTTGGTACGTTAATGGATTTTCTAGCTTATTATTATATCGTTAATATCGTTGATTTCACCGGCTTTTGATTTTATGGATTACGTAATCAAGAAAAATGAGATATTGTCTTTGCGGGTATTTGAAAAAATCATCCAAGTGGTTTCGTGGTCTAGTTGGTTATGGCATCTGCTTAACACGCAGAACGTCCCCAGTTCGATCCTGGGCGAAATCATTATTTTTTTTGCTTTTTGTCAATATTTTCAAGCTCAAATTTTTTTAACAATCTTGAAGAGCCTGCTCTTTTTTAATTAGTAGTTCAAATTCGGAAGCACTAAGTTTCAATAGTTGCGACGTTGTAAGTTAATCAAATTGGTAAGACGTGTTATTATGGACCCTTATTTTTGGTTGAGCTTGACATCAATTCCGCGAGTGTGAAGTTAGAGCTGTAGAGCTGAACGAAAGAAAGATTAACATTTGAGATGAAGCCTTTACAATCAGGTCTAGCATTATATATCGAGGTATGAATACGAATGATTAACTTACTATTAAAATAGAATCCCTGATTATAAAACTTTTATTTGAAACACAAAAACCCAAAAAAATCCAAAAATTATTACATACAAACTAAGGTTAACCAATAATACAATTAGTAGACGAAACCTAAGATTTTACCAGAAACATGTTTTCTTCTAGCTTCCTCATGGTCCATAATACCAGCAGAAGTAGTTAAGATAACGTAACCAAATTGTCTAGCTGGTAATAAGTTATCAGTCCATTTTTCGATATCAGAAATTCTAACATTGAATCTTGGAGAAATAACACCAACTTTGTTTAAACGACCGTTTAATTGGACAACAATTTTACCTGATCTGTGGTCATCAATGTATTCAAATTCACCAATGTAACCTAAATAACCTAGTTAGTAATCGATATTGGGGAAATCACTAATGATTTATATCTTTTCTTTCGATCCATTCATATTTTTCAAATGAGAAATCCAATGTTCATGAGGGAAGATGTAAAAGAGAGTCAACAATCACTGAACGATTATACACCCAAATGGGTATCCATCACACAATGAAAAATCATCAACTCATCTCTGTTGTTTTCCCGGACACTTAAAAGACAGAAAGGGACTGAACACCGATCAATCCATCCAGTTATCAGCCCGGATACTATACAAAAAAAACACAAATAAATCATTGAACAGCCATTATGAAGATTTGAATGAACCTAAATGAAAAAACAATATAATCTATTGACAGAAAATCACATACCATGTTTTTGAATAACTTGTAAAAATTTGATGATAACTTTTGAAGATGGTCTGATTAAAACTTGACGTTTACCAGTTTTTTCAGCATTGTTAATAGCGTTTAAAGCATCAGCTAAGACAGAAGTTCTAGTCATATTGCTAAAAAATTAAAAGTTAGTATTAAAATCGCCCTTCCTTCACATGACATTTGAAAGTTGATTTGTTGAAATATAAAGCTGCATGAGTATCCTCATAGATTTAAATGGGAGTCATGAGCACAGGAGATAAAATCCTGGCGGAGGGGGGTGTCAAGACCTGAAACAACGTAAATAGAAAAAGTTCCACAGAACAAAATTTAACCGTTTACTAATTGAGTCAAGTGATTTGATTCCCACTCCATATTCACCAAGCTTTGGGCTTTAGTGTTAATCAAAGTGTGACGAAAGTCCCTAAAAAGGAAAACATTATTTGCAGAGGTATTCTCAAAAGCTCAATAAAAAACTTCAAAACTTGTGGATCCACATACTATTATTTTATTATTTGATTTGTTTTCCTTTAACAATGAACAAGTTGAAGTGAAAAGGATAGAAGTGAAAAATTTTCGATCATTTTGAAAATGTTTTCACGAAGAATAACTCCAGTACTGAAGTTTACGCGCTATTACCAGAGACGCGTGTATTTCTGAGCACTTATATCTGCTTTTGGTATTCGCACCAGAACGGGAATGGTTAGTGAGCACTGTTGCTGGAAACAAGTTGAACTGAAGCGCTTAATGTATAACGAGAAATGTATTAAGACATCGTTCAACAACGTGTTTTGAAAGACACCGTGATGTCTAATGAAGAGGATAAGAGGGTGTTTGGTGAAGTGAGTATAATCAAAACCAAATATTTGAAGGTTTGGGGCTAACACTTCGCAGCTTCGGCCATATTGTGTTGCATTATCTCAAATCGCATTAGCTCCATCTGGTATATTTGATCCAAAGTCTCCCAAAACCACAGAGGCATTGAAAGATGTTTATACACATTTTAGGGATATATTAAATCCTAATACCACACTATCCACTGCATTAGCTGATTATATCTTTGTTCCGATTTCATATCTTCTGAAACAACCACAACTGGGTGATGCTCAAATTGAATTAGTATTAAAAGTTTTGACATTACTGATAAGGCATTGTTGGACGGTGGCTGGATCTATCCCATATGTTTTGGCAAAACAGTTATTTCCATTAATAACTTTCCTGACTGGTGGCAGTTCCAAGACGGGAGACAAGTCTGAAATCAATGCCAAATCTGATGAATTGAAAATAGCTGGTTCAGAAACGTTGATGGTATTTTTCAAATCTTTGGCGAAACAAAAAGATGCTAAAGTTTATGATTTTTTCAGTAATGTTGAAACACTACCAGCTCTAGGACATGCTGTTACCGTATTGTTGCATTTTGCCGAACATGGTAAAACAATTGAATTGCAATTACAAGCCATGAAGTCATTGGATGTTCTATATTTTGAATTGATTAGGGATGGTGAAATCTTATCATACATATTACCAGGTAATGTGTCATCATTGACTAAAATAATAGCTGCTCCAGGATTAAGTTCTCACTATACTGTCATAATTGAGGCTATTCAACTATTGGGGAAATTATTAGTACTTGTATATAAAGATGAAGAGCTTAGACCTAAAATTAAAGAACTCGAATCCATTGAAGAAGTTTTAGATGGTGACGAGTTGGATGTTGTTACAATTGAGGAGGCGGATTTGAAGAAAGTTCATAGAACAAATAAATGGCTCAAAGCTACATCTGGTCAAGTCAAGCTAGCCTTACAGAATATAAAAAGAATTGATGCTAATTCAAGAATTGAAGTGAAGAAAACCTTGTTAACATTTTGTCAAAATATTCTAAGCTATTGCTTATATTCATTGAAAGATTCTATTGCAGTTATTGTGAACATTTTATCATATTTATCAAATGACAAGAGATTAGAGATCGATTCAAAAAAATTGATAGTTACAGAGTCATCCAAAAGTCTTCAATTATTCAATAAAGTTGTTTCTAATGAGTTGAGTTCAAATATCGATTCATTCTCATCCGTGCTGCAGTCACCAAATGAAGCAAAAATTTTATCTACAATAAGTTCAATTGAATTTACTGTAAATCATGTATACGATGACTTTTTAGTCTCCAAATTGGTGAATGCAGCTAAGTTAGAACTTTCAGATACTTTACGAAAATCATTTGCAAAATCAAAAGCTGTGAATGTTTTAAATACTGTCTCTGATTTGATGGTTATTACAAAAGAGGCTGGTCAATTTGGTCAAATAAATGAGCAGCTTACTGTCTTCGATAAGTTATTTTCAGAAGAGGTGGAAATCAAACTTTCAAATTTATTTAAATTAGTTGGATCTCAAAAAAATCCCTCTAATATAATTGAAGAACTTCTCTCAGATGACACATCGCCCAACTATGAGAAAGGCGTTGTATTATGGATTTCAAATAGCCTTATGGATGGGTATTTTAATAGCATAAGAAATAGTAAAATTGTTGATGAATTTCTTGAATTTGAAGGTGAAGTTTCAGAGACCCTAGAAACTCCGGAATTTTTATATTCTTTACTGGATTACTCCAAAATTATACTTGATGATGTTTCTGAAATAGCACCAACTCAAGAAGTTGAATTTGTGAACTCAATTGCTTTGGATACTATTGGAATAGCTGCTTATCATTTAAGAGGTGAATTTCGATATGAATTGGTTGATTATCTTTATCCAGTTATCGATTCGATGGCTTCATTATCTGAACCTGTTAGAAAACATGCTTTAAACGCGTGTATGATCATTTCAAATACATTATATCATGGATCATTATATGAACTTGTTTTGGATAATTCCGATTATTTAGTTGATGCTATATCCATAAGATTAACCAATGCGATGACCACAAGAGCAACTGCGATATTAGCTGTCTGTACCAAAATCGCAGGATTCAAAATCATTGAAAGTTTTAAAGACGTTATTGAAATTATATTCAGTTTATTGGATTATTATCATGGTTATGAAGATCTATGTATTGGATTCTTTGTATTGTTTGAAATCATTGCTGATGAAACAAGAAAAAAATATTTGAATGATTACGGTGCAAATAAACTTGAGTACTTTGATAGTTCCTCAACATATTCTCCATGGGGATTGCGAAACTTGAACCAATTGAAAAATCTATTGGACAAATCTCAAAGAGATGTTTTGGTCGAGCCAAAACCAAAGGAAAGTGAAGAAGAGGGTGAAATTGAAGGTGAAATAAATGCTCCAGATAGTGATGATGAGGATCAAGAACTTCCAGAGGACATTCCTGCCCAAGAAGAAAAATGGACGTCACCAATTCCTGAGAATTTATACAAATTACTTCAACAAATTATGTTTTATGGTGAACGTCTCTTGACGCATCCTTCAGTTAAACTTCACATCCAAATTTTGAGAACTTATGAAAAGATGATACCAATTTTAGCTACTTCTACAAAACACTTATACCCGATCGTTGCATCTATATGGCCAATTGTTTGCACAATGGTGAATAATAGTGATCCAAAAGTTGTCATTCCAGGATCTAAAGTCATGGCACAAATGCTCGAGTATACGGGAGGATTTTTATCAACAAGGTTCACAGATTTTTGGAAACAATTAAAGACAAACAATATTTTAATTACTGCAAATAAAAGCGTTTCAGTTGAAAATAAAGTCGTGTTACCAGGTATTAACTCAAAAGCATATGAAAGCCTGATTGACATGTTAGTTATTGGTATCAATACCTTAGGAAGACTCATTCCTGATGTCATTACAGAAGATATCATTAGGAATTGTGTTGCAGTCGTTTCTGATATTGAAAGGTTTGGAGTTGGTGCTGATATTGCATGGTCAATTAAACATGAAAAGTATAAGTTAGGCAAAGAGTTGAAACGCCCAGAACCAATATTGACAGAAGATAATATTACTTATAAGTTTATAGATTGTAATTAATGATTGATGAATTCTTCATACAGTTAATTGTAGAGAAACAAAAAATGAAATATGGTATACCACCCCAAAATACTTTGAATATTCAAAAAAAAATTAAATGGTCCCTAGCAGGATCGAACTGCTGATCTTGGCGTTATTAGCACCACGCCTTAACCAACTGGGCCAAGGGACCGAAGTTTTGATTAACGAAAATCGCAAAATTTACAGAGCTAATTTCATACATAGGGATTACCCGGACGACAGAAATGTCTTCAATATCAATTTATTTGGATATTACTTGAATTTGAGCTGATGTAAATAGTTTACTTAAGAACTCTAGGGATATCGGAAGATACTGAAACACTTAATAATCTTCTCGATTGTCTTTGTAGCGTTTTATTTTGGATAATTCAATTGTCAAGATGTCTTCATCAGGTTTTGAGATGGGCCACTACTTTTTATAAATTGGAGAGACAGTTTAGAGATAATTCACTTATTTATCAAGAGCACCTATAAGTATTAAACCTTTATTGAATCACAATAAAACTATGGCGGACTTTGATGGTATGTTATATTTGATTATTGTAATGACAATGGCTGGTCCACTAACAAATTTACGTAGGGTTTGCTCCAATAGAGGCTATTTTTTATACAGTTTTCCATCCAACTGAAGGTACAAAAGTTTCACAACAAGTCCCATTAGGGTCAGTAGTAACGCCTCAAAAGTCAACTACTGATGCACTAGCTGAACCTTTATTTGATTTTGACCTTGTTAAGAATTATGTTATACCCAAGGCGCAATTATGCAATCGTTTAATTACAATGAAGGTGGGCCAATATAGAGTCATTGGATATCCCGTTAATATCATAGCTTCACATTATGCAAGAAATTCATTCAGTTTCAATTTTTGCTTTGTTTTCCGTTATGAAAGTGATACAACACCATATGAATCATCTATAAGGAGACTGGGTAGAATGTTCAAAAATTTGGAGGAACAATATCAATTATTATCAAGAAAGGAAAAGGATAAATCGTATTTCAAGGATGATACAAGAAGCCAAAGTAATACAGGTTCTTCAAATGTTAATCAGGGGAATGAGTCCAAGGTGAAATCAGAGGTCAATAATTTTACAGGAGGTAGAAATAATTCACGAGAACCAAGTGGAAGTGCTGTTGACAATTCTTCAAGTACATATAAACAAATTGTAAATGATTTGGATAATGATATTGATGCATCCACACCATTAGGTATCACGCGGAAAGAAGGTTATACAATTAAATTAGAATCAATTGAAAGTTTAATTCAACAAATATATCAAGATTTGAATAATTATTCAGAATGTTTGATACCCATTGACTCAGGTAATTCTGTTGATATTAAATTATTTCCATTATTACCACCTCCACCGAGGTTGAACCAGGAAGATGTCCCTATATCTACAGTGCACTTGGAAAGCATGGTTGATGTTAATTGGGATCCTACGTTATTGAAAATTTTACCATTTATAAATGGGATTAATTCTATAAAGAAGATTAGTACATTGGCAAATTCAGATTATTGGATTGTAAAACAATGCATACAACATTTGATTTATTATAAATGTATTATCATTATTGATATTTTCCAATTTTCAAATATCTATGCTCCAACTTCTGATATTGATTTATTTTTAAAAGATTCACATATGGCTGCTGAATGTCAAGCTTATGTTGTGAGTCCTTCAATTTTTAGAAATAGACCATTTGATCCACCAAGATCATCACAAGGCAATGGAAGAGCTAGTATGAGTAAAAAACCGGACAATAAGTCTGATACAAGAGCTTCAGGTAAAGTTTACTCATCGGGTTCACTTTTGGGAGAATCAAATAAAGCAAAAAGAGAAACTATGTTCTTGCCTTCAAAAGCTAAACTTTACTTCTTGTACAGATCGTTACATCAAGGACAAACTGTCAAGAGTTGGTACAAGGAACATGCTGAAGCTTTGGATCACATTGATATAAGACGGTTCTTATCATTTGGTGTTATCAGAGGATTAATTTATCGAGTTCATTCATATCCTATCATTGATTCCGTTCTGCTCCACGAGGAGAACAGTCTTGCAAGACCTTTGTTTTCTCATAAGTACCTTGATGATGATAACGATAATGATAGTGATAATGATAATGATTTAGGATCATCAGAAGAAAAAGAATCGGAATATGATTCAGAGCTCGAAAATGAAACACAAAGTACCAGGGAGTTATCGTTGTTCAAACGGACTAGCCTAATTGGAGGAACCAAAGATAATAATGGAAAAACAACAGATAAGAATGAAGTTGATGAAACAGATAAGAAAAGAACTGCGATAATCTTGAAGAATTTGGCTGAGGTGAAAAACTTTGATGCTATGTGCACCGAGCTCGAACTAGATAGAAAATCAGTAGAATCTCTGCTTCGTAAGGTCGGACACTTCAATGTGGTCAATAGTTAGCTGTGATAATAAGGTAAATGAAATGAAATAAAAACATATATAGAGTTTATGTTTATTTATTTAGTTTGTATATTTACATGTTGCTCTTATCGATTCTGATGGATTTCTTTTGGTTTCCCCGACAACACATTTTAGTTGATTTGAATTTTTGTAAACAAAAAAAAAGCGATACATCAGAATAATAATGTTTTGGTGTAATGTTAAAACTAAAGCAATAATAATTGAGCACAATCAATTCAAAAAGATTTTACCACATCAAAAAATAAGCTATTAGACAGAGGTGGTGATTATTAAAGAGAGAAAGATGAGTGCTGAGAATCAAAATATCCAAGTCGTTGTGCGGTGCAGAGGTAGAAATGCCAAAGAAACGAGTATAAAGAGTCCAGTAGTTATAAATGTTGATGATGAAGAAAGTAATGAAGTTGTGTTGAATCCATCCAATGATACAGGTGTGAGTGCACAGTTGAATTCCAAAACATATGCTTTTGATAAAGTGTTTGGTCCAATGTCTGATCAAAAAGCTATATTTGAAAGAGTTGCAGCTCCATTGTTTAATGAATTTTTAAAAGGTTATAACTGTACAATGCTAGTCTATGGTATGACTTCAACGGGTAAAACATATACAATGTCAGGGGAGGATAGGTTAGTAAATGGTGAATTAAGCGACAAAGCTGGTGTAATACCAAGAGTATTATTCAAATTATTTGATGTGCTGAATGATTCTAAACAACAATTAGACACTGATTATATAGTTAAATGTTCATTTGTGGAAATTTATAATGAAGATTTGAAAGATTTATTATCTGATGAATTGAATAAAAAGCTAAGGATATTTGATCAAAAGTCAAATTCCACTAATGGTTCACAAAGTCCCACCATTTCTGGACAATCATTTAATAACAATAAATCAACAATACATATTCAAAACTTGGAAGAAGTGATACTTAGAAATGCTAATCATGGTATTAAAACTTTACAGAAAGGGTTGAAAATAAGGCAAGTTGCCTCTACCAAGATGAATGATGTATCGAGTAGATCTCATACAATTTTCACATTAAGTTTATACAAGAAGAATGGTGATTCAAATGATTTATTTAGAATATCTAAAATGAATTTAGTGGATTTGGCTGGTTCAGAAAATATAAGTCGATCTGGTGCTTTAAATCAAAGAGCTAAAGAAGCTGGCTCTATAAATCAAAGTTTGTTAACATTGGGAAGAGTTATAAATTTATTAGTTGAAAAAAATCAACATCATATACCTTATAGAGAATCCAAGTTAACAAGAATATTACAAGATTCATTGGGTGGTCGTACAAAGACGTGTCTTATTGCTACAATATCACCAGCAAAAGTTAATTATGAAGAAACTTTAAGTACTCTTGAATATGCCAATAAGGCTAAAAATATTGAAAATAAACCTCAGTTAGGTTTAAGTGTGGGTAAGGATATTTTACTTAAAGAATTAAGTGCTGAATTGTCAAGATTAAAATCAGACTTATCAGCCACAAGATTAAAAGGTGGTTATCATATGGATAAAGATAATCATGATGAACTTATGAATGAAATTCAAGAATCTAAAACAGAAGTGAATGAAATTAAAAGATCATCGGAATTACTTAAGAAACAAAATGAAAGTTTGAAAAAAAAAATGAGTAATTTGGAATCACGAAATAATGAAAATATAACAATGATTAATACATTAAATGCCACAGTGGAAAGTTTACATAACAAAATTGATAAACAAAAACAAAATGAACAAAGTTTAATGATGTCATCATCTAAATTTAAACATATTATCAATAGTATAAATTCCAATTTAACAATTTTTAAAAAATATGAGAGTGATGCTAAACGTGAGATTAGTATAATTACAGAAGATAATATTAAAAAAATATGTGAAAGAGTACAAAAAATTATTAATGAAAATTCATCAAATTTAAATGTTAATGAAGTGATATCAAATGTTCAAAATGAATTTGATCAAATGATAATTGATTTACAAAAATCAACATATGATGCATGTAAAAATGTTGGAGATTCAATTTTATCAAAATTTCCTAAATTTTTCAATGATTTTGAAAAAGATTTTGAAGGATTGATAAATTTAATTAAAAATTTTGAAGTTAATATTAATGAAGAATTTTCTAAATTATCAAAAGAAAATAATGATTTAAAAAATTCATTAAATGAATCTTTATTTAATAATCATGAAAAATATTTAAAATCATTTATTGAAAAACAAAAGGCTAAATTTGAATATGATAATAATGAAATTGCTAACAAGATATTAAATTTATTTAGAGAAAATAATTTAAAACAACAAGAAGAACTTGGTGAAATTCTTTCATCAAATGTTAAAGATATAATATCAATTGAAAAATCACAAATTCAACCAATTCAATCTAAATGGGAAAATGCTACATGTGAAATAATTAATAATTGTGATTTTCAAACTAATAAACTTGTTGATGATCATTCAATTAAATTAAAAGAAATTTTAAAATCTTTACAAAAAACCAATCATTTTACAAATACATCAAAAATTACAATTGATAAAGAATTAAGTAAATTAAATACATTAACATTTAATTTTCAAAATAATAATAAAATTGATGATAATTTAAATGAATTAAGAGATGAATTTTCCAAGATTGAAGAACAAAAAATAAATTTAATTAATGGATTAAATGATAATGAAATTGAAGCATTAAAGATACGTGATCATTTAATTGCAAAAATTGTTAATAATGATGAAATTTCTAATTTAGAAGTTAGAGATATGGATAAAGTTTTAAATGAATTAGAAAATGAAGAAAAAGAGATTGAAAAAGCCTTATTACCAACTGGTAAAACACCAATAAGACAACAACAAGGAAAACAACAAGGACACCAATTGAGATCTTCAAATCAATTAAATGTTGAAAGTGAAGAAGGTTTAAATAAATCACCACCAAAATTTCAATTAATTGGACAAAGATTCAGTAATAATAGTAATGATAATAATGGAATGAAAATTTCAAAAGATGATGATGATAAGGAAAATAAGGTGAATGAAATTCACTCAAATATTAATATTAATAAAGGGAAAAGAAGATTTGAATCAAATATGATTGAAGGTGATTTCAAGAAAATACCAAAATTAAATTCAAATGGGAGAATACCATTGAGAAGGAATAGGAATTAGTGGTATAATGATTTCAGTAATATTAATAATAACAATAATAATAATAATAATCTAATGTGAAATCTTGAATCTTATGTTGATGATGTTGAAAGTTTTGTAGTATTACTACGAATAAACTATTACATTAATAAACTTGGGGGGATATATTTATAACTATTATATTAATAAACTCAACAATATATTCCAAATTAAATTAATTAAACAATTAAATGGGAAAATTAAATGTTGTGGTAAAAATTTAAATGAAATAATTGAACAAATTGGCCAAATTATATAAGAAATTTTCAATATTTTAATAAAATTTGTCTTTATTGCAATTGCAAAACTTAAATTTTCCCATAAACAATTTAAGAAAATGAAGAAAATTTGAAAAAATGGTGAACCAATCAATTGATCAATCAAGACTTTGATTAAAAAGTCATTTCCATCATTATTATTATTATTATTATTAATGCTATTATCACTACTAGATATTTTTAAATTGGTTAAAAAATCTATCCATAAAGAATTCAATAATCCATTAATCGAACCACAAATCAAGAATTTAATCAATTTATTAAAATTAATTGCAGCAGCAGATTTTGGTAATTTGGTATTAGCTGTTGATATATTATTTAATAATTGTATAATTGATTGTCCCAAACAGGCAGTCAATGAACCTAATAAAATTGAATTCAATAATTGATGAATATTATCAATAATTTCTCTATTTTTAATGATGAAAATTATTAAAATTAATTGTAACCCCGTTAATACATATAATAAGTTTCTTCTGTTTATAGATGAACGATGTGATGGTATATTTTTCTCCAAGTCGATAAGTGATGATGATGGTGGTGGTGGTGGTGGTGGTGGTGATCGTTTACCTGGCATCAAGAACACATGGATAGTTCCAGGTTGTGTGATATGCTGATACGACTGTTCGCGAATGGAGTGAGGATACTTATATTTATCCTCATCATCATCATCATCATCATTATATTATCATCATCATTATTATCATCATTATTGTTATATTATCCTCATTATTAACCCATTCTGAGCCAATGAGAAGCCGTTCGTTTCTGCTGACAGATTTGCTGTGGCGCCAACCGGAATCCCTTCTTGCTTACGTGAGCCTTGCTGCATTTGAGCTCAGCGGGAGTGTTTTTATATATTATATTATATTATATTATATTGTATTATATTATATTGTATTGTATATTCATATTCTATACTAATTGTTATAGTGTATTGGTTCTATATTGATTCACATCACTACGTCCTACTTCTTATAGAGACACAAGGTCACTTTCTATTCAGGGTTATTGTCTGCACATCAAACTCGTTGTGGGAAATTCAGGTGTTATTGCAAACTCGGAAAAGAGCAAACTATTAATCAACAACAACAACAACAACAACAACAATACTATTGATCAGTAACAAGTATCAACAACAATAATACTAACAATGTCATTTGTCTCATTGAAAAACGGTATAGTTAACGCCTTCTCCTCATCAGATTCAAAATCTTCACAGAAGAAATCTTTGAATCCAAATTCTCCTTCTTATAATTCAATAGATGATAGAAGTGATGGGTTTAATGATGAAGAAAGATCGATAAATGGTCAACAAATAAATAATAATAATAATCATGATCATGATGATGACCTTGATTCAAAAGATTATAATAATAATGATTCTCATAATACAGCTCCTGGTATATTGGGGAAAATTGATCCAAGAGTTATGTCCGATGCAGTTATTGGATTATCTGATGGTTTAACTGTTCCTTTTGCTTTAACTGCTGGTTTAAGTTCTCTTGGTGATTCAAAATTAGTTATTACTGGTGGTTTTGCTGAATTAATTTCTGGTGCAATTTCAATGGGTCTTGGTGGTTATTTAGCTGCAAAATCTGAATCTGATTATTATAAATCTGAAGTAAAATCTGAAAAAAAAAAATTTTATTCAAATATAATTGAAATTAATCATGAAATTGAAGATATTTTATTAAATATAAATCCAAATTTTTCAAATGAAACAATAATTTCATTTATAAAAGATTTGAAAAAAAATCCTGAAACAATGGTTGATTTTTTAATTAGATTTGGTAAAAATTTAGATGAACCTGCAGAAAATAGACAATTTACAAGTGCTTTAACTATTGGTTCTGCTTATTTTATTGGAGGATTCATACCTTTAATCCCTTATTTCTTTGTTTCTCATGTTGTTCAAGGTTTAATTATTTCAATTATAACTATGGCTTTCACCTTATTTTGGTTTGGTTATTTAAAAGCTCAAATATCTTTAGGTGATACCTGTTCAACTACGAAAAAAGTACAAGAAGCAATTCAAATGATGCTTGTTGGTGGTATGGCTGCAGGTTCTGCATGGGTATTAGTTAGAGTTATTGGATGATTATCATCGTCATCACCGTCATCATCATCATCATCATCATTATTATTTATAAAACATTATAAAGTAAAGTTTGCATTTAAATCATACCTCTCAACCCAATGAACATTCAATTATTATAATTATCACCACCACCACCACCACCACCTATATATCTATAACATCTGCATTAAAGTTATTCTTTTTATATATCCCTCTGTTTGCATTGATTTATATCTTCTTTTAATTTTTGTTGTTTTTTTTTATATTACTTTGGTTATTGCTTTTTCACCACTTGTGAGTATTTCACTTACTAGCTAATAAAATGTCAATTGTTATTGATCATGTCAATTGTTATTGATCATCAATAAGGTTAGCTACTTTATGATTATTCATTTTCTTTGAATAATGTACATTAGAACATAAAAATATATAAATATAAATATATATATATATATATATATCTATAAAGAATGATTAATTAAGTTAAATACCCTTTAACTATTTCCCCACAACAGCTTTTAATGTATCTTCATCAAATATATTATTACCATTTTTTAAAACATTTGCTAAAATTGTTAAACTTTTTTCATTAAAATCTGGTACTTTCCTAATTTTATCAATATCATCACTATAATTTTTAAACATTAATCCTAAATATTCATTTTCTAAATATTTATTATTATTTTGATTTATAATATTTTCCACTTGATTTAAATTTATATTTTTATTAATTTTATTATAACCATAATCATTCATATTACCATTATTATTTAATTCCGTTTTAGTTAATTGAATTGTCTTTAATTTATTTTTAATCTTGCTAAAATCTTCATCTTTATTATCAATCTCATCAATCTTCATCTCATCATCAGATAACACTGCATCAACGTCGGCACCAACATCAACATCTATTTCACCCTTCCCATTTTCCTCTACTTCTTCATTCTCACTTTCTGAACTTTCTGAACTTTCTGAACTCGATGATGATGAACTTGATGAATCTGAAAAATCTTCTGTTCTTCTCTTCTTTCTTCTTCTTCTATTTGCTTTTGATCTCGCATTCATAGGTTTTTCATTCTTCGGTATTATACTACTCATATCTAATCTAATCACCCTTTAAATCTTTTTAATTACAATTTAGTACAATATAACATATAATATAATTTCCACTATAGTAAAAATCAAATTTTTTTTTATGCGAAAAACCGTGGCCTAACCAACTGTGGCCCACACCAAGAAATGCAAATGGGTCAAACCATAATTTTCCGTAATTCAATGTTGTTTCTACCTGATTTTGTATTTTAAATACGATGATAATAGTGAGAATAATAATAATAATGAAAACAGTTGTTAATTATAAAAACTATATAATAAAGAATAAAGGTGGAAATTATATCAGATTTATAGACAAATTTCCAAGAATGTCTAATGATAAATCTAAGAATGTATAATATCAAATTCTTGTTTACCTAATCATAAATGATTATGTAATCTGTAATCTGAGCCTTTGATACCTAATTGAATATACAACATCAACAAAATGGTTTCGTGGTCTAGTTGGTTATGGCATCTGCTTAACACGCAGAACGTCCCCAGTTCGATCCTGGGCGAAATCATTATTTTTTTTCAACTTTTTTTTTCAATCCATTAATTTATAATGGAATTATCTCATTTTCTTTTTATTTGGAATATAGTGTAATGGGATAGGCTTAATGAATTAAGGGGTTGAACTAGTATGATTCTTGTTATTTGGGGGTAATTTTTATTTATGACGTACGTAGATTTTATTTTAAACTTTTTAATATTATATATAATATATACTAGTTAGCCATGTGCAGTATGATATAAATTTTATAATAATTCAAAATTTAAATTATTAGCTGTATAAGCGCCTGGAAAGAAAATTATATAACGTAAGTCTTACAAAAAGTTACAATTATTTCATAATATTTAGAGTAATAATATAAGCACCTCACCTTATACTATAATGAAAATAATAATCATAAATCAAATGTGATTATAATTATATATAAATATTAATATATATTAATTTGCAATATTAACTTCACTCCCCTCGGAATTAAGTATTTCTCCCCAAACCTCGAAATTCAATATTAATTGTGAAGTAAATTGGAAAGTACTGAAGTTGATTTATACAATTTATAATATTTAAATCTTTTCATACAATTTACATATCCTCAATTAAAATCATTTGACAAAGACAAAGGAAAGACCTATATTACAAGATGGCTGAAGAAAGTTTAATATCATCATTATATCCACCACCACCTCCTTATTATAAATTTTTCACTAAGGAAAATTTACAAAAGTTTAAAGAATTTAATAAAGATGAAATAAAGAATGATGATTTTGAATTTAAAGATGATGATAAAGAATTAAATTTTTTAATACCTCCAAAACCACCAAGTGGTGAAACATATAGATCTTTTGGTAATTTATGGAATGTGAGTATTTATGATAAAAAAGGACAGAAAAGAAAAGAAAAGAATCACAGTATACTAATTGCAAAAAACAATAGTTTAATGATAAAATACCAAAATTAGAAGATATGGGAATTGAACAATTATATAAAGAAACAAATATACCCAATGATGAAGAAGATTCAAAATTAAAAATTGAAGAATTGAAAAAATTATTAAAATCTTTATTATTAAATTTTTTAGAAATTATTGGTGTTATGAGTATTTCTCCTGATAAATTTGCAATTAAAATTGAACATATACGAACAATTTTAATTAATATTCATCATTTATTAAATGAATATAGACCACATCAATCAAGAGAATCATTGATTTTACTTTTAGAAAAACAAGTTGAAACTAAAAAACATGAAATTAAAGAAATTGAACAAGTTTGTAATGAAGTTGAAATAAAAATTAAAAATTTAATGGAATTATATGTTGATAATAAAAATCCAAAAGAAATTGAAGGATTAAATTTGGAAAATGAAGAAAAAGATGTTGATGAAGAAGTTAATGATGAACAAATAAAACAAGAATATTGAATAATTTTCACAATTCAATATAATTATATGACCCATGATATGAGTTTCAAAAATGTAGATTTCATTAAACATCACAAAAGAAGAGGACATCTCTTCAATTTTATCAAGATTCATTGTTGTTCTTCATATAACCATTATTTAAAAATATGAAGAGGGTAATTCCATAATTTTTCTTTTTGGGGTTAGCTACTTCCACCACTAACAACCACAAAATAAAGTGTGAAAACGTTTAGTAATGGTATATACATCGCTTTTGATATGTTCCCCTCTATTCAACTTAACTAAACATCTTGTCCTTCTGATATCTTTTTCCCAAAGTCGTTGTAATTGTAGAAATTTCCACCTTGGTAGATCAAAAACAGAATTTAAGCACCGCGAAAATCCATCAGATTTGATATTTTCTGTTTTACAAATTATTTATTTAAGTAATTAATAACGCTGAAAGGTATCCTTCTTATCCCATTTATTTATAATCATTTGGAAAATGTCTGATTTAATGGATGTTGATGCTCCACGTAAGTTTTATTCCACTAATTTTTTTGGCTTGATACGTGGGGATTATTTATTAACTTTTCTTTAAAACAGCTGCTGAAGGTGAATCTTTTGAACAACAACAATTAACACAAAATCAAGAAAAAGAACCAGAAACTACAAAAAAAGTTACAAAAACTCCAAAGAAAAAATTTGAAGTAAGAAAATGGACCGCAGTTGCCTTTTGGTCTTGGGATATCGTTGTTGAAACTTGCGCTATTTGTAGAAATCATTTAATGGAACCTTGTATTGAATGTCAACCAAATTCAATGAGTGCCACCAGTAATGAATGTATTGCCGCTTGGGGTTCTTGTAATGTGAGTATATTATTTTTTGAAATAACCATGATGATCATCATATACTAACTTTTCCATTAGCATGCTTTTCATATGCATTGTATTTCAAGATGGCTTAAAACTCGTAATGTTTGTCCTTTAGATAATAGAGAATGGCAATTTCAAAAATATGGTAAATAAGAAAAAAAAAATACAACAAAAATGGGAGAATGAACAAAATGCAAAATTAGAAAAACGGAAACAAATAAGGTATGAATTTCCAAATGGTTATGATTCTTTTGGTGGTATCATGCTCACGGGTTTCTTTTGCAATTGGTGTTTTTATTTAATGGCTATTTAATGATTTTAAAATTTGTGATTTTTTTTTTTCCAACTTATTATATATTACTACAGATCCTGGGTTATACTTTCGTATACTATGAGTTGATGAATTGATTGTTTCTATAGAATAATGTTCCAAGTTAAATTACAATATTGAAGGTTAATTTTTTTTTTTCTGGGGGGTTTTTATTGTTGAATATTGATGTAATATACTTTATACTTTTTCACCATAATATCGTTTACTTCTTGGAAATGTACCTATTACCACACTTGATAGACATTTTTTTTCAAATTCTTTAATAACTGTTTTAACTTTTTCATCATTATGATTTTCACCCCAAAATTCAATAAAGAAGACATATTGCCATAAATTATTCAATGAAGGTCTTGATGTAATACTTGTCATATTAATACCATTTTTTGAAAGAATATCTAAAGCACTAACTAAAGCACCTGCATCATTATGTTCCACTGTAAATGCTAATAATGTAATATATTTTGTATCAATTATTTCTGTATTTTTTTTACTTAATATTAAAAATCTTGTAGTATTTTCTTTATTATTTTCAATATTTTTGTACAAGATTGGAATATTATGAATTTTTGATGCATATTCACTTGCAATTGCAGCAGTTTCTAAACCTTCTTCTGATGCAATTTCTGCTGCTCTTGATGTTGAACTACTATCTATTCTTTCCAAATGTTTACCTTCATTTATAAGCCAATTTGTAACTTGACCCCATGCTTGAGGATGTGTCAAAATTTTTTTAACTTGTGATATATCTTTTGCATATGATAAAATACAATGATGAATTGAAACAAATTGTTCTGCAACAACTTTAAAAGTTGATTCTGAATCATTTTTTTCAGCAGGAATTAACCAATCTCTTAATAAATCATATGTATACATAACTTGACCATTTGTAGAATTTTCAAAAGGTACAACACTATAATCTACTTCATCATCATGTATTTTTTGGAAACAATCTAAATTAATATGTTAATAAAATATAATTAAAGCAAAAAAACATAATAGTTCACTTACCATTAATAGTTTTCTGTGCCAATAATGTTGTATTTTCACCAAATTGTTGTAATGCAGCCTTTTTTAACATAATTATTAGTTTTCTAAATTTCATCAAAGATCTCACTCGAACTTAATGACTCACTTGATGGGTATAAGTACCTTCTGGACCTAAATAAGCAACTTTAACATCTTCTTCAGACATATTGTACCTTGGTATGTAGACTCTAGCAATTTGTTCAATGGTTTCAAGGATTAAATTGAGTCTGAAGTGTTCAACTTTTTTCTGTTAAAAAGTCTATGATTTCACGGGTTTTTCAGTTTTTTCATCAACGTCAAGAATATCTCGAATCGCCGGATTTACGTCAAATTGAAGATTATCTCTTTAGAATGAAAATTTAAAAGACATCAGGTTGGGAAAGCCACAAAGAACAGAAAGAGTCTCAATACATTGAGGACTGTAAACCTCATGAAGCTATTGGATTACTAGGAGTTGTTTATGAATTCAAGCTACATTAAATTAGAATATGTACATGTTTGTATTTTGTATATTTATCTAGTTTTCCAAAGATTGAGCTTCAGCAACTAAAGCATCAACTGAAAAATCTGAAGATCCAGCAGTGAAATCTTTTAATAGTTGAACACGACGTTTAGTAGCTTCAGTTTCAGCTAAAGCACCATAAAATCTTTGAACATTTAATAGTAATAATTGAGCTTCTGGTAATTTAACTGCAGAATCTTTCTCCACATTACCATTCATTAAAACAACACCATTAGAATCTTTTAATTCAGTATGGAAAATCAATGAAGTATGAGGTCTTGCAAATTCTTTATGAGTTTTAAATTCTAATAAAGTGGTAAACATACAATGAATTGTATTTGGACCAACAAATTGCCATTGAATATAATGTAATTCAATACCATCTTCACCTCTTGGTAATGGTAAGACAAAAATTGGATTTTCTCTAGCATTTTTGTATAATTTATCGAAAACTTCAGAAGGAACCATTGAAATTAATGCATTATCTTGACTTTGAAATCTGGCTTTCCATATGAATTCTAATTCTTTATGTGGTAATTCTGAAACTTTAGCAACGTCAACAAATGAATTTAAAGTTTTGTATGGTTTTTCTGGTGTGCCATCTTTTCTTGGACCTCTTGGCTTGCCCTCTTTGGAAATTTTTTCTTTAGCTTCTAAAGCTTGTCTTCTTTCATATTCTTCCAATTCTTTTAATGGATCTACTTTACTGAATTCTTTTCTATTTTCTTCAATTTTATCTTTTAATTTTTCCTTTAATTCATCAACATTTGAAGCTCCAATTCTAAAGACAAGTTAGCATTAAATTTAAAGTAAAAATAATGATATGGATTAACTTACTCTTTTGCTTTTTGTTCTAATTTAAAGCGATATTTATCAAATGGATCTTCTTTGGTTGTATTTTGAATACGTCTGACATTAGTGACTGAAGCATTTCTAATTTGTTGTAATCTGCTTAAACCTCTCAATGATCTGGAAACCAAGGTTCTTGGGGCATTCATTATCTATAGAGTTCAATAAAAAAATCCTTTCCCTAAACAAGTTTATTGTATAAAGATTGGATCAAAAATATATATAATAAATTTGACATCATCTTCGGTACAATTGAATATTGCAAAAAAAAAAAACCTTTACCGGATATAGAAAAACACACGTGATGATAAGACCAAATACGGGGGTTTATATATAATAGACACACCAATAGAGTCTTATTCGTTAAGAATAGAGGTAGTGTGATGTTATTTTAATGCGCTATACCAACTCACATTATTAGATGTTCCGGGGTTTTCTCTGGGCGTGGTGTTATCGAGCTTTTTTATCAGACTTTTTCAAAAGAGCTTACAAGCCTTGGTTTCATACTCGTGGAAAAACAAAGCTGAGTTGAGTTGATGATCAAGGGAAAAGTGTCAATACAGAGTTTTTTCAAATAGGAAAATAAAAGCGGGCCCATACTTTATCGTATGAACCTGATATAAGTATGCAATTACATCTTGATTTAATGAGATACTTACTTCTGTCCCAGTTCTAGCCCATAATTCTAGGTCTTCCCGCTAATTTTCAGTCAATTGGCACCGCGATTACATAATCGAGTTTTGGTTTTTATTTACATTTTTTTCTTCGTTAAAAAATAACAAAATCATAACCAGTTGAAACGAAACAAGCTCTCTCTGATCCAAACCAGAATAAACGCTAAAAGAGCCATAGCTGATACCGCTGTGCCATATAATATCACCAGAGATATCCAAGGAACTTCTCCACTCATTAATTTCAAGCTCAAATCACGCTCATTCTTTCATCTTTTGGCAGATCAAATCAAATATTAAATTATATGGAAAACAATTCTATCGCGCTTTTTGATCGGATATACAGCTTAAACTAGTTCAACATCAATTATAACATGCCTTCAGCTCATTCAAGACAGTTTGAAGCTAATGGGAAGAAAATAGCAGCTAGTCCGAACCATCTGCCCAAGAAATATTTGGAAAGTAAGCCATTACCCAAACCATCTTCAACTAATGCTAGACCCGATGATAATGATGACACATTTGTTCATGAGTTTAATAGAAATGACGTTAGAGAATTGATCCATGCTATAACACAAGAACTTAAAATCAAAGGTAACAAGACTCCTTTAGTGATGTTAGCATTTCGTCCCAAATCTGATGATTCAAAACTTACAACATTTTTAACACAAGTTTTCCCAAATGGTACTAAACCTGCACCAATGCATTTGATTGAACGTGCTGTTAAAACTACTGATGAATTCACCTTAATGACTTCTTTGAAATATTTATGGGCTAGGTTACCATTGAATTCTGTTATTGGTTGGGATGCTTATGAAACTTTTAAAAAAGTTGAAGCTAAAGCCGACTATCCAAAGAAGGCATTCTTAGAATTTATGCCACAATGTTTAACTTCACCATCTCATGCATCTATTGTTTATGATTTTTTGGATTTAATAGTTTCATTATCTGCTAATGCTAAAGAAAATCAACTTAGTGGTAGGAAGATTTCTAAAATGGCTGGTATTTGGGCTTTCCATGGTCCTCCAAATTCTGCAAATTTAACTAAATCAAGATTAGATCCAACTGATAATTCTTTCAAGGAAGGTTTACGTGATTGGCTACCTGCAGCGGATGCTATGTTCCATATGCTACTTTCATTTTTAAGATCCATGTTACCTGATGATCATGGTACTAAGTTACAATTACCAAGAACTTTACAAGCATTATTAGCAAGTAATTCATACCCACCTCCAGACATGACCTATTCTTCATCAACATTAGTCAGTGTACCTCTTGTTACAATTACATCAAGTTCATTATCAGCATCACCTATCGAATTATTGAATAGAATACCCAAGGTCTTACATTTTGATAATCCAAATGATTTTGAAGCTAAAGAAGATTATGCATTATTAAAATCATTATGTAGAAATGATGCAAATATATTGAACAAATTATCTAATGAATCAAGAAGAATAATTGGTTTGATGTGCAAAAAATCTGATGAAAGTAATTTAAATGCCGGTTGGCCAGAATATAATCCACCTGATAATCATTTACAAAAACAAACTGAAGTCTCGGTATCAAGAGTTTCAATTGATGATTATTTCATTTGGACTTGGATGTCAAGTATTTCTTTTGAAGAAACATCATCTAAAAAGAAATTGTTTGGTAGATCATTGATTTCAGAATTTGTATTTGATGGATTTAAAAAATGGATCATTGTGGAAGAGCAAAATATTGAATCTTCAGTTCGAAATCATGAACCACCATTACCTGAAAAACCAAAAACTCAACAAAAAAACCAACAACGTAATGTTTCAGGTATGCAGCCACATTATACTTCATTATTAGGCGATGAACCTATCCCAGTAAAGAAATCAAGACCAAAAGCTAAACCTAAAGTGTTACAAGAGTCACCAGTTCCTAATAATACTCAACCACCTTCTAGAAAGACATCAAATTCTCTTACACCAAAGCTAGGATTTTTAAAGAAGTTTCATAACAACAATAATAATCATAATCATAATGACCAAAGTGAGAAACCATTACCTCAACCAATTCCTAAATCTCAACCATACAATGAAATATCTCAAGAACAAGAAAATTTATGGGATGGATTCGAGGAAGTGGAACCATTGCCAGAAGTTGAAACAAATCAATATAGACTTAGTATCCCACTTGATAGTTTTGGATTTGATGATGATTTTGAGAGATCTCCACAAAAGCAAAAATCACCCAAACAACAAAGATCTGTCAATGATCCATATAATCAAAGCAATACATACGAAACTTTTCAAAGTCCATATACTACTACTGACGAATATCATAGTACAGAACCAGCAAGAAATGATCCATATCAATCATCACCAGCATATTACGATCATGATAACAGATTTGGAAATTATCACCATAATCAATATGACCCACAAAGTCATGATACTTATGCTGCTGAACCAGAGTATAGACCATCATCAAAGACAGTCTCTCCAATAAGAAGTGTACCGGGTGAAATTAGAGCTGCTACTGGTGGTAATACTTCTGCTGCTACTGCTTCCTTTGAAGCTCCACGTTCTCCTTACAAAAATGAACGTCCTCAAAGTGCATCAATAGAGGATTTGACCAAGATGGTAAATGATTTGACTCATCAAGTAAATCAAGTGGAATCGAGAGTTGATGGTAGTCCTAGAAAAAGTTCTCCAGTTAAAGATATGACATCACAAGAACCATATGATCATCATTCCCAACCATCAAATGTTACAGAGAGTAGCTATAGTTCCCTTTCCACTGTTTCAAAGCCGAGAAGAAAACCTCCTCAATTAGGCCACCTTCCAGGTAGTCAACCTGAAGCCTATAATAAAGATGGGCTCGAACAACAAGGGCCATATGGTTATGAAGAAATCCCTCCAGCTCCAATTCCAAAGAATAGCAGAACTTCAACAGTTGAATCATTTTCAAATGTTTCTAGAAATTCAGCTCCAAGTCCTATAAGACAACATTTAGTGTCTCAACAACCTAGCTATCCACCACAACAATATATGCCTCAACAACATCAACCTATATTTCCACAACAAATTCCACCACAAAAAGAATTCAATAATTATCAAGATGCTCGTCTAAGAAGTGCTGTGTCATCAGATATTACAGAACGTGATAGTTATTATAGTGCAAACCAATCTGTTGGTCCTAGCCATGCTGATGCCAGAACAAGTACTCCAACTACACTTCCAACGTCAGATGATTATGAAGATGCTGAAGATACTATTGGTTTTGATGATGGTAAGAGAATTTCTACATATTCACAAAAGAGATACCCTGAAAGTATTATAGAAACTTATGCTGCACCATCTGTTCATCATACACTTGATAGCGATGGTAGCTCAAGCTTCAATAGTCCCTCCAAGAATTCAAATCAATCACCATATCAAAACAAACGTTTCAGTAATCCAAGTCCAGCTAAATTACCAGGAATTCCAGAACCTTTGGATACAAGTGATGTTCGTTATATCCCGGAACCAACTGTTGATGCTGACATTCCATTACCGCCTCCATCACCAACAAGAAGTCCAGTAAGGACAAATCCAAGTGCTTTCAATGTTTCTCCAAGCCGTGTTAAAGATCAATTTCAAGCAGCCCCGCCATTGCAATATAATGATTCAAATTCTTCATTATCAGTTCCACCAAATCAATTCGAAAGAAGTGCAGAATCTTTTTCAAGTGGTGATAATTATGATTCTAGAAGACGTTCTCCAGATACTCGTTCTTTCCAAAGCCAGTATAGTGACGATAAAGGGTCAATCCCGTCAAGACAGGGTTGTTATCAAAATATGGTTAATAATCAAAACATGTCATCTCAAAGTTTAGGATTGAAGCAAACACCACGTCCTTTGAGGGAAACTACTAGTGTCCAAAGCTTTGAAGGTGCTAACGTTTCGCATGATCATCATACTACACCTCAACGTCAAAGAGCTTCACCAAATGGTACCGGTCATGATTCAAGATATACAACACCATATAAAACATCACCTCCAATTCAACAGTACCCAAGTGAACAACCAGCGCATGGGAATCAAGTTTATAGATCACCACAACAACCTAAAACACCTGGAGATAAAGGTGCACCATTCCCAGATCATTCATCAAGTCTTCAAGTTCCACGAAGTGCACGCCCTTTGAGACAGATGTCTCCAAATAATGGTTCTCCAAATGCGCATGGTGATTCAAGAGTTAATTCATCTTCACCTGTTCCTATGAAGTCAGGTAATCCAAGACAAAGACCACCAACTGCATCACCAGCTTCTTCTAGAGGTAAACCTCCAGCTGCGGCACAAGGTCCTCCAACAACTCATGCTGCTTATCCACCTCCACCACAAGGTTATTACCAACCTCCACCACAAGGCTATTACCCACCAGCTCCACAAGGTTATCCAGCTTATCCACCAGCTCAAGGGTATCCTCCTCAAGGCTACCCACCAGCTCAAGGTTACCCACCAGCTCAAGGGTATCCACCACAAGGTTATTATCCACCACCTCAACAATGGTATCCACCACCTCAAGGTTATGGTTATCCACCAGCTCCAGTTGCTGGAGCCCCACCTGGAAAAGGAGGACCACCAGCTCCTACTAACGGCGCAAGTGATTTTGCTATTGGACATTTACCACCTGCTAATGCTGGTAATAAACTACACAGGGTGAACAATAAGGTAGATAAGAAGAATCTTCGTAATGCTTTAACACAAGGTGATTTTGGTATATGATTTTATAGTTTTAAAAAGATTCTCACATTAATATAAATTGGACATTTTGAATTCATTTACAATCAATGATAAACATGTATTACTATAGCTTTAGAAATGTAGTAAAACACCATTGACTGTTATTCTACGAATAAATTTGGCACTGCTCTTATCGTTTTTTGATAAGGAGTAGACACAATTTTTGACGCGTTCCATACGCCAAAACTGGAGATTCACGTGACGATTGTTTACAAAAACAACTCATATATACAGAAAATAAGAAATACAGAACAATAGAATCACAAAACCAAATTAAATAGACAGAAAAAACAGGGAAAAGCGAGTCAGAAAATTTCTACAATTCGTGTTAGAGTGCTTACTTATAAATAGAAGAGGAGCTGTCATAGTCTTGATCTATCATTAGCCTATACTTTATTTGAGTATAATATAAAGTTTGACACAATCAATCGGACTTTTTTGTTATACTTTTCACAATCCAGCTAATATAACAGTTCAAGAACATAAAAGATGTCTGAATCCATTGAGAAACAAGGGGATTCTAAGTTATTATCACCTCCTGTGACACCAGAAAGAAGAAATTGTGGAGTGAAGCGTGACAGCTCACACATTGAAGATGAAAGTATCAATGATACCAATAAGCCAGTGAGAAAGATCAAAAAAACAAGAGAGAGAAGAAAAAGTGAAGAAGAAGTTGTTATGTCAATTAGAAGAGCCAAAATGTTTTCAAGAGCTAACATAATAAATTTCATTCGATCATATAATCATCCATTTTTGCAAGAGGATCCAAAACCAAAGAAAAAAAGAGTTGTTAGAAAACCAAGTGGTATAGTAATGAAAGAATATCCCGTTAAAATTGATAGCCCTTCTGATGTTTTGCACGATTCTGAAGGGACAGATTCAATAGAAGCAATTTTTTCTTCTAACTCGTCTTTTTCAAAGAATAATGGATCAGGTTATAGTACTAGATCAAAAAACAAGTCAGTGACATCCAAATCAATTGACTCCATGAAATCACCAAAGACTTCAAATGGTTCCACAGGCAAAAAGCAAAATGCGTCACCAAAGATTAATATCAAGGATTTTAATTTTAATGGGAAGGATGACTTTTTACGCTTGGGAAGTGTTCAATTTATTCATGATTGTTCAGCAGAAGATATTCCAGATTTTAAGCCACTTGTTGCATTAAATGATGATCAGTTTTCAAAAATTCTGAAAAAATTTGGTGTCAATGTTAATAAAGGTGTAACTGAATCTAAAAAAGAATCAATTATTACTAATGCACTCAAATTGACACCACAACAATTATTTGATACTAAGAAGAGATTTTTTGCTGAAAAGGCAAGAAAAACTTTCCATAAAATGACTTTTAAGAAAACAGATGCACAAAAAGCGTGTAAAATTGATGTTAACAAAGCATCAAAACTTTATGAAATTTATAATTCTTGTGGACTTCTTGATGATCAATTGTATTCGGTCTAAGATGGGGGTTCTTTCCATTTATGAATAAATGAGAAATTCGTGTTTTCAACAATTTCTTGCAGCAGTAATATTTGACTAGCTGTAAGGGGGTTTAAAAGAAGAAGAAGAAGATTTTATTTGAATTTTATTGTTTCAACTGGTGATGAACATTTTTGGTTTGTATGGGGCTCCAGTTCTTGGTTTGTATGGGACTCCAGTTTTTTATTTTTTTTTGATGTGATGATGGACACGGTTATGTATTGGGTAAATATATGGGACTCAGAGAAATATGATGGATAATTGGGACGATTATTGGGATACTTTGGGGGAACTTAAGTGGAATTTGTATAATTTTAATATATTTTAATATGTTTGTAAAAGTGAAAAGTGGTAGACTAACAACATTATTTACCGATTTTGGTTGGAATTACATAATCCTTGATTTTTCAACCGCTAAAAAAACATGAAGCTGAACACGAATCAAAGAATCTTTTGTATTCAGGATCTTTATCAGAGGCGTTACAATTGAATAGGGAAAAGTGGTGAAGATGGTAAAGTCAAAGATAGTGAAGCTTAAGCTGCCAAGTGAAGCGCTCAGTGCTTTTGCAATTGAAGAAGTTACACCGAAAAAGAGACGGAAAAGTTCATCATCTAATGGAAGTTCTTCAAAACAACAAGAATCAACAACGACAACACTTATTACTCCAACTCCAATAAAACATGAATCAAATTTAAACACTCCAATACCGAGCTCGAGAGCAGGTACTCCATCAGCCTTGGAGGATGGTAGAAGAAGGGCTCGTGGTGGTAAATCAAAGGGATCTAAAAGGTCATTATTATCATCACCAGCACCATCAGATACTCCATTAAAACAAGAAGGTTCAACAACTTCATCAACAACTGTTACTACTGGATCTAATGGGACGAATCCTACTGGTATTAAATCGACATTATCTAAGTCAACAGGTACTGCAGGATTTAATTCTCTTCCTAATGGTGAAAATAGATTGGATAAAGGTGGACAACCTGTTCGTAAATGGATCAAAAAACCTGTTGATATTTTAAGTTTTACAGGTTATAATATTGAATTTAAAAGTTGGTCAGGTGAATCTAAGGAAGGTGAAGAGAAAACCATCAAGTCAAAAGTTAAAGAAGATGGAAATGAAGATGAGAATAAAGATAAAGATAAAGAAAAAGATATAGAGAAAGAGAATTCAATGAAGATTCAAATCAAATTGAACAATAAAAAATTGGATGTTGATGATGCTAGTGTTGGTGGTGGGAATGAATCAAGAGATCAATCAGTTGCTTTACCTGATGATGCATCATCTATAATAACAAGTCCTGAAGGATCAACTGCAGAAACTCCAGTTTCATAGATATTTGAAACGTTGTGATCAAGGACTTTATGAAGTTGGATTTTATAACTTATTTTGGATCACATACATACGTTGTTGTTAATGACTGATAATTTCAATGTTTTTGAGCAAAAAGATATTATGACAGTTTCATTGGACATTATCAAGACGTGTGTAACAAGAGGAACTTATAAAAAGAAGGATTAGTTAGTTTCAGCTTCAATTTCACTTTCCAAATAAGAATACGCAACATAATTTTCAAATGGGGAGTGATCCATCTATGGCTTTTCCAAATATATAAAGCTATATAAATGTCTCCAAGGTTTCAAAGTTCCAAGTTTATAGTTATTTAATGTAATGTATGGTCAAGTTTTCAGTTGCCTTTAACTTATATGAGTAGAAAATAGTTGAAGAGTGACGTGTAAGGGATCTACTTCTCCAAAGTGGACGTGGAAATGCCAGATAGTTTTTCTTGAGCAATCATTATCTTTGTATTTTAATCAATGATTAGATCAAATTGAATATATTTATTGTCATGAATCATTTCAAATAATGACATATTGCTTGCGATATGGTTTTATTCAATAAGCTTGCGAAGGAAGCGTCCAAAAGAATGTTGTTTAATATGAAAGAGCAAGACACTGTAGTCGATTAGAGAACTAAAGGATAAATATTCATACACAAGATCCAAAGAATCCAAAACTACTAACTGAGACTTCCGCGAAAATTGAAATTTAGTTCACGCTTGAGACATTGTCAATTCATGTAGAAGTTGAGCAAAAGGTGCGAGGCTTATTATAAAAGATTGAAGCGTCGGATCAGAGAATTTCCACAATTTCACTTCAGTGTTGTCTGTTGTCTGTTGTTGAACTCGGTACCTTGTTGAATACTGGATGGGTCCATTGACATGATGACAATCTCGGGTTTTTATGAATTGCTTTACTCGTATTAAATAGACATGGAACAACATCAGATTGTAATGTAGTTGTAATGTAGTTTCGAAACTGACTTTAACCAAGATTCATTAAATTGTTAGCTAGTGTCTGTTGGCACCAAATGTTGGAATAAAAACTTGATTCCAAACTTTTGCACAAACGCCACAGTTTTCGTGGCTCATCAGACACAGAAGTCTGAGTGATGGGGGAACTAGAAAAAAACCACACACTCTATTAGCTGATCCAAGGGGTTCCTAAGGAGTCCTAAGTGGGAGTCCTAAGTGGAGGGATATCTATCCATCCCTGTTGATAGGGGACTGAACCACAACAGAATGGATGGGCTTTGGGATTAGTTCCTAATTCTTTCTAAATTCTTGTTATCTTTTCGTCCCATGGAGCTCGAAATCTTTTTGTCTGTGAATTTTAATTTTCTGTGTGTGGCACTACCGCTTTTTTACGGAATTTCGTGATAAGAGTGGAATTAAAATGTTAAAATTGCCTGTTTCGCATTTGATGAGAACATAACAAATCACCAAAGGAGAGCAGATGGATCCACAGTCTGAGCAGTTGCAGTTGTTGATTGAAGAGTGTGTCACAGTGTACATGTGTGTCAAGTTGTTGTGTTGGAGCGCCGTACGAAATGCAAACTGTGCTGATTCTTTCTTTGTCTGTACGAGCCATAGTTTGTACTTCAAAGAGATTGATTATTGAAGATTGAAGATTGATTGATTGATTGATTGAAGATTCATTGATTAATCGATTGATTGCCAATTGTCGCATGGCTGCACTTTCTGCACTCTCAGGTCTGACCGACATCTCAATCAAGGTAAAATTAGTTTCTGTATGGCGGACTGCTATTAAGTGGGAAGATCACATCATTGATAAAATCTCACCAGGATAACACTATTGCTCATCTTTAGCGAGTTACTCAGTGTTTGTATAAATACTTTTCGTAATCTCTTTTCATTATACTTCTCAAGATTTTTTAATCAAGTTTAGTAAAATTGAATATATTATATACAAGGGGATACGATATTCATCCAATACCCAAATCAGGTCAACTTACATCAACACTTACTATAATAATAGTTGAAGCTAATCCCTATTTGGTATAGAGATGGGTGTGTTTGGGAAAAAAAATTCAGTATCTGCTTCAAGTGAAGAGATTATTCTTGATGGAGTTGATGCAAATAGTATTGGTAAAAATTATTATGATTTAGAAAATAATCAACATAGTGATTCAAGATCTAGTAAAAATCCTATAACAAATACTGAAGTTATTGAAATTGAAGATGATGATTTTTCATTTGTTGAAGGTAACATCACTTTAATGAATAATTCTCCATATCCAGAAGTTCGTGAAGTTGTTCCGAATACTGATGATCCATCAATAAGAATTAATCATTGGAGAACTTGGATAATGACTACTATATTTGTTATTGTATTTGCTGCAGTTAATCAATTTTTTTCATTACGTTATCCAAGTTTAACAATTAATTTCCTTGTGGCTCAAGTTGTTGCTTATCCTGTTGGTAAATTTTTAGCAAAAATTTTACCAAATATTAAATTTAAATATTCTTGGTTTGATTTAAATCCTGGTCCATATACAATTAAAGAACATGGTATGTTGACAATTTGTGTTGCTTTAACTTCTTCAACTGCTTATGCAATGAATATTTTAATTTCTCAAACAAATTTTTTCAATAAAGAATTTGGTTTAGGTTATGAAATTTTATTAGTTTGGACAACTCAATGTCTTGGTTATGGTTTAGCTGGTATTTCAAGAAGATTTATTGTTGATCCTCCTGCAATGATTTGGCCACAAACTTTAATTTCAGTTTCAATGTTTGAAGCTTTACATTCTTCTAAAATTGATAATACAATTATTAATGGATGGAAAATATCAAGATATTATTTTTTTTTAACTGTTTTAATTATAAATTTTATTTGGTATTGGGTTCCTGGATTTTTATTTAAAGGTTTATCATATTTTAATTTTATTTTATGGGGATCACTTACAAGAAATAATTTTATTGTTAATTTTATCTTTGGTGTTTCTGGTGGTATTGGAATAATTCCAATAACATTTGATTATACTCAAATTTCACAAGCAATGTCAGGTTCTGTATTTGCAACTCCATTTGTATTTGTTGCAAATACTTATGCATCTGTTTTTTTATTTTTTGTCATTATTTTACCAATTTTATATTTTACAAATACTTGGGATGCTAAATATTTACCAGTTATTTCAACTTCAACTTTTACAAATAAACAAAAAAAATATGATGCTAAAAAAATTCTTGGTAATGATTTTATTATTGATAAACAAAAATATATGGATTATTCACCACTTTTCATTCCATTTTCATATTTATTAAGTTATGCATTAAATTTTGCAGCTGTTTTAAGTATTTTTTTCCATGTTGGTTTATATTATGGTAAAGATATGTATCAAAAAATTAAAGATGCTAAAGCTGGTGGTCAAGATATTCATACAAGATTAATGAGTAATTATAAACAAGTCCCAGATTGGTGGTATGTTGTTTTATTTGTGATTTGTTTAGGTTTTTCATTTTTAACAGTTTGTAATTGGGAAACTGGTTTACCTGCATGGGGACTTGTTATAGCATTATTAATTAGTATTATTACTTTTATTCCAGAAGGTGTCATTGAAGCTTTATCTAATCAAGAAATTGGATTAAATATTATAACTGAATTGGTTTGTGGTTATATATTACCATTTCGTCCTTTAGCTAATGTCTTATTTAAAGTTTATGGATTTATTGTTATGAGACATGGATTAGGTTTAGCAAGAGATTTAAAATTAGGTTTATATTTAAAAATTGCACCTCGTTTATTATTTGCAATGCAAATTTATAGTACTTTATTAGCTGGTGTAACTCAAGTTTTAGTTCAAAGATGGATGAGATCAAATATTGAAGATATTTGTTCAACAAATCAAGCTGATGGTTTTATTTGTGCTAATGGTCGTACTATTACAAATGCTGCAATTATTTGGTCAATTCCACAATATTTATTTACACCAGGTCAAAGATATTCTCCATTATTAATTTTTTTCATTATTGGTCCAATATTTACAATTATTGCATGGTTATTACATAAAAGATGGCCAAATAGATGGTTTGGTAAAATTAATGCACCATTATTCTTTGTTGGACCAGGTAATATTCCACCATCAACACCATATAATTATAGTTGTTATTTCATTGCTTCTTCAATAATAAATTATATTAGACTTAAATGGCCAAGATGGGATGCTAAATATAGATATGTTATGGGTGCAGCAGTGGAAACTGGTGTTGCATTATCTGTGGTGGTTATTTTCCTTTGTGTTCAATATCCTGGTGGTAAATTAGATTGGTGGGGAAATTCTGTTTATAAAAATACAATTGATTATCAAGGAACTCCTTATTATACTTTACCTGAAGGTGAAACTTTTGGTCCAAAAAAATGGTGGTGATTAATTATTAATCCTTTGATTAGCTCTATATAAGTTTGTACGACGTTTGCATTTTAATATATTTATAGATTTGTTTTTTCGCTTAAAAAGGTCATTAGACATAATGTAGTTGATTTAAATCTTTGTACTAAAGAGCCAAACTACAATTAATTATAAGTAAAAGTTAAATAAAATAAAGTTACATAATTTTTATATATATCTTATGTTATATGAATGCAAAAAAAAAAACACAAATACGACACAAGAAAAAGAATCAACAGAATAAAACGATGATAGAAAGGAAAAGTGTGGAGTATAATAGATTTGAGACTGATTTGTATGAAACTCTTGCCATCGCACCAGACTTATTATGACCAGATCCAGAAGAAGATGAAGTTGAAGTTGAAGATGAAGTTGAATCAGAACTATCAGCAGAAACATCACCTGAATCATTTGGTGCATCAATATCACGAGTTGAAGTCCAATTATGAGATCTTAATTCAACATCATGATCCACAGTAGAACCATCCCAACAATAATCTTGGAAACATTTTGCACATTCATCTGATTGTGTTTGATTTTGACGTTCTTGTTCACGACGAATAATTGCACATGAAACACATTTTTGCCAATCTGGATCAATTGTTAAATTATATCTTGATGAAACTTCATAACCATTTTGAATCATTGAACGTTTTTCATCATCATCATATTCCATTTTATAAGTTGAAGTATTTGACCAATATGAATATGCATTATTAGCAATATAAACAACTAAAGGTGGAACATAAGTTAAATCTGTCATATTTGAAGCATTACAACCGAAAAATGTTGGTTTTTCAGTTAAATTATTTGCAATAAAAGTACCTTGACCTGGAACATATGGGAATGCAGTACCATTACCTTGACTTGAAAATTGACGTTCATAAGTTGCAACTAATGAAGCACCATCTGGGAAATAATCTTCAGTATCTGCTGAATTATCAAAAGCAAAAATGATATCAACATCACGTTCTGGTTGAATTAATGGAGCAAATGGAACATTTTGTAAATCTTCACCACCATCACATAAATATAATGTTTCATCTTCCACTATGGTTTTAATTGTTGAAAATTCAGTTTCATAAAATGGATTTGGTGCATAAATTGCAATATCATCATAATCTTCACTTAAATGTTTTAAAAAATCATCAATTAAATCATAAACAACACCTGATAATCCAGTTGTATTTAATTGTAATAAAAATTCATTAAATAAAGAACTCGAGGTCCCCATAACAAAACCAGCATTATCAAACCCTGCAATACATTCATCAGTTGTTGGTTCACCATTATGAACTTCTGTACCAATATATCTTAAATCAGTGAATGCATAAACTGAAGGATCCCATGAACCCATTTCAAATGGATTAAATTCAAAAACAGTTGAATTTAAATTAATAATTTTGGATGTTGGTGTTCTACCATCAGCAACACTAAATGGGAAAGGCATTTCACCATTTTGGAAAACTGGAGCATCTCTTAAAGTTGCAAAAGTTAAACCTTCAGCAACATTATTTTTTTTACCAAAGAATTGATATGATAAAGCACGACCCCAAATATCAGTGATTGATGTATTAAATCCAGCTTTTTCTTTAGCACTAATTGCATCATTAATAGCATCCCATTGACCAAAAGTACTGAAAACATCCCAACCACCACTTGCAAAGATTGAATTTTCTAAATTCCAAATTGTATCATTTGATAAGATTTCTTCAACACTTGTCCAATTATTTAAAGCTAAAGTACCAGTTAACCAATTACCACCGGATAAACCAGCTAAATATGTAGCTGATTGTAATAACCCACCAAGACCAGTTTCATTGGCCCCTTTAGTTCTATCATCTAAAGCACTAATTTGACCAGCACCACAAAGCATGGCTCTATAACCACCACCAGAGAATGCCAAACCAATATTTATTGAATTATTTGCATTATCAAAGAAATCATCAATATCAAAGTCTTGTAATTCTGATCTTTCCAAAAAATCTCTAAGAGCTTCATCAGTTATTTCATGTCTTTTCTCTAACCAATTTTTTTCATCATCACTTAAAGATTTTGCTTCTCTAATCAAATTGGAACTTCCGGATATAGCTTTACTTGGACAAGAAACATTACCTGGAGCATAACCACCTGTTGGAGAATAGGCTGTAGTGAAGACAAGAGTATTTATCAGTACGAAGAACGTGTTGAACTTCATAATTGTGATCCAACCTATCTATTCTGTTGTGTAATAAGGTTGGTTTCTGTTACCGCAATAGTTTTTATTAAAACACCCGCCAAAACAGTCTATTTAAAACGGGGAAATAAATTTGTTTAAAGTGAGTGTGGGAAAGCAGTTGTGCTATGGTTTGACTCTGTATGAAAGAATGCAGGCTCCTGAGCTTCTTTTATAGCCTTGGTTTGTGCATTTGAAAGGAAAAGAAGGATGTTCTCTGTTTTATTTATAAGCCCATTAGAATGTCAGATGCAAAATTTTGTAAAAAATTTGAAACCCGACATGCCGTTTTTTAGCCTGAAATTAATTTTGCTTGGTACTTATAACAGAATGAAGAGTCGTTTCACAGCCATGAAGAGTAGGAAATACGTGAATAGAGTGATGGCGTAAAGCTTGATATGACTCTATAAGGAGAGACCTCGGAGTGTGGTTATTCAGACTACCCAGCGTGGGTTTTCCAACAGTTCAAGGATTGTTCCTCGTGCTCGAGAATCTCGATACACTTTAAAACCGTCAACCAGAGATCTGCTGCAGTTCGATCAAGTCTTTGGAACACCGAGAGATAGTTGCATGGATATATAGCACTTATCTAATGCGAAGCTGAAACTACTTTCACAAATGGCCATGGTGTGTCTGATTTGATAAGTACTTTTCTCAATTGGTTTGGTATGCTAAGCCTAAAAATAATCATGAATTGAACTTCATTCAATTTCCAGGAGCAACTTCATGGTAGTACTTAAAGATTCAACGAGGTAGCCTTACGCTAAAGATATGTCTTGTTGAGAGCTGGTTAAAAACACCGCTATCTTCCTAAGACATGTTCTTGACTCAGTTCAGACTTAAGATGGTTTCTTGATCAAGCTGGTTTCCATTATATAATATCTTGATCCGCTCAAAAGTTTTGACTGCAAATTGAAACCCACGTTTATGTTTATTCTTCAAAGCAACCGGGTGCATAGTTTCTGTCATCATATTCTTCCCACTCAACTAGCCAAACTAGACTGATACTGCGTTAATCATTAGACATAACCACGAGTAAGTATTGAACGACTTACAGATTTTGTAGAAAGCTTCATGCTCCATGTCGATCTCGGGATTATTTCTCTTTTTTGAGCCAAACTTCGCAGGCGTTTCCCAGGATTTTCAGACATAAATGATTTCACTCAATAGAAAGAAGAGAAGAGAAGAGTAAACCCAGAGAAGAATTGAATAATCCACAGAATAGCTCAATCTCCTGTTTCCTTGAGCTAAACACTTGTCTGATTTCGGATATTTTGGACTATTCCAAGTTTGTACTATTAATGTGTCATGTGGGACGTATCGGATTTTATTTTCGCGAAATATAGAAAAAATAAGACTTACGTAATCCGAATTGGCAAAAAAAAATACCAAACCAGATAGAAGAATAATGTTGGTTCTTCAACTTGATTGATCTATTTGTCTGAATCTGTGCTAGGAGTTGTAGAGTGGGAGGAATGATGATGATATAATGTTTGAAAACAAGATACTGACTACGAAAAAGACAAGAGTACAACTGAAGCAAGAAAAAATACTAAGACAACACTCCAAATCAAGAGAAAGAATAAAAGAATCAATAGAATTTAAACCACCGAAAAAGAATCCAAAACATATAAGAGGTGACCTCAATTTAGAATTTTATGAAGACTCTCCAGAATTGAAGAAAGTTAAAGGTCTTGCACCTGAAGATACTTACGAAACATGGGTACAAGAACCTTATATAAATCAAAATTTTAATAGATTTTTGGATATTGAAACCATAAAAAAAGAAAAAAGTTCCAAAAATGAAAGTCGGGAAGAAACATCTTCTCATGAAAAAGATGAAGAGGAAAATGATAATGATAGCGGGGATGGTGAACTGGAACCTGGTTTAGAAGATGAAGAATCATACGATGGGAAACAAAGAACCGTTGACAAAACGAAAACCTCAATCATGATCAAAAAGAAAGGTTTAGAGCTCTTACCAAATATTGGTCCAGATATTGGTACTGCAGATGCTTCAAAATATGCATTTTCAAGCTCAATGTCCTATACAAGAAAACATATAATGGTTGTTGTAAAATTACTACATTTAAATATTTTGAAAAGAAATTGGGAAATTGCATATAGATGTTTTAGTTTATTAATAAGAATTCATAACATTGATATAAGGTCAATATGGCCATTAGGTGTCGAAATAATTACAAGATTAGCTGAAAAAGAATTTTTAGAATCTCAACCTGAAGGTTCAATAGATGAATATAAATTAAGAACTTTCAACTCATCACAATTGAAAATTTTCAAAGATGAGCAATTCATAACTTGGTTGCAAAATTTCTATGGTATAAATGTTCGATTAAACCCAAGAGGAAATCATGTCCCATTACCTTTCAGAATGGGTACTAGAGATACTCCACCAGTGTATATGGCTTCATTAATATGGTCATTAATAATGAAGTCAAATTTCGTAAAAGTTAATGAAAAATTATCAGAATTATTATTATTACCACCATATATTAATGATGGTGTTTATTATTTCCTTCAAGGGTTTTCATATCAACTAGAAGCCAGTATATTGAGTAAAGAAGAAGACAACATGGATACTCAACGAGTGGAAAAGTTAATGCATGATGCTAGGAAATTTTATCAAGAGGCTAAAGATCGTAATGCAGATTTTCCTGAAGAATTAGTGAATAATGAATTAACATTAATTGAGAAAAGAGTTGCTCAGGGTCTAGAATTTGAAGGAAAATTAAAAGAAAATGACAATGTTTCCGATAATGAAGATGAAGATAGTTCAACAACAACCAATGAAGGGAATAATAGTTTTGAAAATAAAACCATTATCGAAAGGGAATATGGACGTGCTGGAACCCCATATTCAGCGGATCTATTCACATCCCCCAAAAGGGTAAGAAACCCTGATAGTGAAGATGAAGATGATTATAATAATACTTCATACATGAACGATAATAAATATGGTTTTGATGATAATGATGATGGGTTCGCAGGTGGTTTTGATGATGATAGTGATGATTAAGAAGATGATGCATAGCATTTTTTAGCATATTTTTTTTTGTATTTTAGGAAAATAGATGTAAATTTTACAGGATTTGATTGAAGTTGTCATTATTTGCATGTTCGTAAAGTTATCTATTAAGTCGTATATATCATAAAAAATAATTAGCCAGTGGTATCGAGTAGTTTTCATAGCTGATTCCCATTGATTTTGAAGTGCTCCCTCTTCTAGTTTAATCCAAGTAAGCTTCGCTTGATGCATGTTCTGAATTTCTAAATTTTTCTTTTAATTTTTCACATTTCTCAATTTGGTTTTTGAGTTCATCTTCATTTTGTTTTAAAAGTGCTTGGTTGTTCTTTACACGTTCTTCAAGTTCTTTGATCCGATTCTCATTTTGTTGTATCAAATTTTCACTTTGATTCATTGTATCTTCATTTTGTTTGGCTAATTTTTTGTTAATTTTGAAAGGTTTCATCTTTTGTGAAAATCTTTTAATTCTTGCAGTAACACCATCATTTAATCTAACTTGATATTCATCATTATTTGGTGATGCATTTGATAATTTCAATAATGTCCAACCTGATGGTGTCATAGGATTAGTTCTTAGCCTTAGGGTATTATCATTGATATTACTCAGTTCTGATCTTTGAATACCTGTGGAAGTTCTAGGACTTTGAAAAAATCCAGATGGATGCGGTAAATGTTGATTCAGGAATGGAGGTGGTTGAATAGTTTCATCACGATGTGCAGTTTGAATATGACCACGAATTTGATTTTGAATCTGTTCAAATTGATCTTGTACTTGATTTTGTTGTTGTGGTTGTTGGTTTTGTTGTTCATGTGTTTGTTGACTAGTATCGGTTTGTTGGGCAGCTGATGTCTCCATAAACACAGGCGCCCTACACATTGGACAAGCTTGTGATCTCTCAAACCAACCTTTCAAACACCCTAAATGTATGATGTGACCACATTGTAATTTCTTTGGATAGGCACGATTACCTTTAATAACATCAATAGTTGTCATATCATCCCTACAGATGATACATAAGTTATTATCATCTGCTAAATCTTCTTCAGTAGCATCTTGTAATCTTGAATCCAATTCTTTTGAAGCCTTTTGATATCTTCTAAGTTCTTTAATTTGTTTGATTAAATGAAGGGTATTAAAGAAAATATCTTTAAACAAATATATTGGATATCTTGATGGTCCAACTAATGTGAACAATAGGAATAAATGGATAACCAAAACTAAAGAGCTATGTGTAATTTCCAAAATCTTCATGTATAAGCTCTTACTTTCCATAGCATCTTCATCTGGATGATTTCCTAAGTAAATCACTTCACAAGTATTTAATAATACTTTCGAACCTTGCAATAACAGATCAAGGAACATTACTGCAAATTCAAATCCAAATGCGAAATAAACATCAGGATTATTACCAAATGAGTATTCAACACAAGTATAGACCAAATGGAAATCGACATATAGTAAAATCAATAATGTTAAAGTGTTTCTGGTCCTCAAAATTTGTGAAGGAGTTGTAGCGTTTTGGAAAATATAATCAAATCTGTCTTTTAAGATCCAATGGAATACCTTCATGAATAATGAAAATAATGTTAATATACCAGGGATTAACAAATATTCATTACTGAACATAGTTAAACCAATCAGACTATTCAACACAGCTACTCTTGATCTTTCATATATATGTTCAATCTCTATCAATCTTAATTCACCAAACAATAATTTTTGTAATCCCTTCCCCAAGATGGCCGCCATAACTACCAACCAATTAGCCAGTACAATGGTACTAAAACCTTCTGACAGCTTGACACCTGCAGCATAAAAAGTGGGACTTGATTGAATTACAGGAAAAACCACACCAACAACAAGTAAGTTACTGAACTAGAATATAACTGTTAGCAAAAGGAAACTTTACAAAGGAAGATCAGGTCCAAGGGTTTGTATAAGTAAAGGAAAAAACTTACCAAGCAGTAGACCAGGAACTGCACCTTATGAGATATCTGTGACATATTGTGTAATATATATAATATCAGTCAATATGTGAGTTGATCTAGTATTGTTAAGAACTCTCTGGTGGATGTATTTCAACAAGTGTTGGATTACTTTTGTCTTGTTAATTAATGCGCTGTTCTGAAGATTCGTTTATCTGTTCGAATTCGCGAGCTTCGAATTCGCGAATATTCCTCTTTTCCCTTCCAAAGTGCTTAGATTTCTAAAGATTCGCTTGAAATGTTGAAGATTTGGTGACACTTCAAAGCTGCTTTTGGCTAGATCAGAGGGGTTATTTGCTCTGCGAGGAAAGAAAAGATACAATATGAGTGGTATAGGTCTAAAACTAGGCTCTCTTTTCATTCGACAGATATCGAAACCTATTGCGGTAAGTTCACCGCTTACTCTTTCACACCGATGAGGTTTTAAAGAGACTATATGAAATCCATGGAATAAATTGAAGACTAACATTTTTTGGGGGAATAGAATGCCATAAAAGCACAGGCAAAAGAACATGATGCTTTCAAAAGTTTGTGTATCTCATTAGCACAACGAGTGCATCATACTGATGTGAATCTACGGATGAAATTGATGGGTGAAAAGGGGGCAAAAGTTCGTCCATTAAATGATAAAAAAGCTATTGAAAATGGTGCAAATTTCTTATCTGAGACTTTTGTTTTGTAAGTGTTTAATTGTTGTGAAGTTCATGGAGAGATAAATATATTAACATCATGTTTTTAGTGCCGTTGCAGGTGGTATAATACTATTTGAATCATATAGACAACGTCAAAAGGAAATAACGAGAAGAGAATCAGTTGCAGATGATATAAAGACATTACAATATGAAATTCAATATTTGAAGAGAAAACTTACAGAATATAATGTTAGGTTAGATGATTATGTTCCACCAGATAATGTCAATCCATTAGTATTAAAATTAGATCGAAATGGTAATGAAATTGATATTGAAACAGCAATGGATAAAATAAATGCTAGAATCAAGGAAATTGAGAAAGCTCATGCTCATGAACAAGAGCTTTTACAAAACAAATCATCTACAAAGGAAGCAGTTGAGCCCAAGGAAAGCACAGTTATTGAATCCAAAGTTTTAAAAGATCCAAAAGAATTGGAAAAAACCGAAACTGAAAAATGAAGTTAAGATCCGTACGTACAATATTCATACCCTAGAAAGAAAAAAGACGATAAAATATGATACATGGGCCTGTATATAGCATAGAAATAAAAAAAACCATGGATCATTCATATAGTTGACTCATGACCATATAATATATTCATCAGTTTAGTTAATATTCCAATATAGTAATTAAGTTGTCGTGGCCCATTGTCAAAATAATAATTCGCGAAATGTTTGTTGTCATGGAAACAAATTTAAATCAAATAAAATCAAAACAAACGCGAACACACGACTTTTAAAACTCCATAATCAAAACAAGCAATCAGGGATGAAGAACTTGAATATTATTCTACAAACTAGTTCATAGTGTTGATATATCATTAGTATACAATAATCTCTAGCCTCCACTGACTGGCCTGTTCAAAAACAATGTAGGGTATAAAAAGTAGCAAATGGAAAAGTAGACTCATAATTATTTTACCAATTATTTGCAATTCTTTAGGGGCAAAAAAACTCCCATTTAACCAAAACCGACTTTTAAGACTAGATGAAAACATACAACATGATGCTTCCTTTTTAACAATAAAAAAAAAAAATACATAAATAAAAATAAAAGAGTACACAGCTTTCAATTGTGTAGTCAACCGCTTAAAGGGTTAAACTTATGAAAGTGATAAGAATAATAGAAGAATAATAATAAAAAAAAAAACAATCAACGCACAAAAAAAGAACACCCAACCAATATTATTATACAGAATAGATCTTGACCTGGTACCAATTAAGCAACTAATTTATGATGTAACTTATTTGGATTTTTTCTTTTCAACTTTTAATAATAAAGCTTTATTAATATGTGGCAAAACACCACCATAAGCAATAGTAGCTTTAATTAAAGTATCTAATTCTTCATCACCTCTAATAGCCAATTGTAAATGTCTTGGTGTGATTCTCTTTAATTTCAAATCTTTAGCAGCATTACCAGCTAATTCTAAAACTTCAGCAGTTAAATATTCTAAAACAGCAGTTAAATAAATGGCAGCTATGTGTAAATAGTTAGTAATTAATAGACTTAAAACAACAAGAAGTAAAAAAAACACAACAGGGGAAACATACCTTTTGCACCAACTCTGATTTTACTTTGAGCATTTCTTTTCAAGAATCTTTTAACTCTACCAACTGGGAATTGTAAACCAGCTCTTGCTGAATGAGATTGAGATCTAATACCACCATCTTTGGCACCGGATTTACCTTTACCACCGTGAACTTTTCCTGACATGTTTGAAAACTAATTAAATAAAACTTGAATGAAGGATAATAATGAGCTTATACTTTTCTTAAACAACGAATTGATATAATTGATGTTTGAAAAATACGTTTTATTGTATGTTTTGTTTTTAATTTGTAATTTCAATTGGTTTGTTTATTGTTTTGATTTGTTTACAAGTTCAGTTTTCAAAAGTGAGGGAACTTTTTAGAATTTAAGATTTTCAACGCGAAAAACAGCGAGATCCGGGTAAACACCGAGAAAACTCGACACATTGTTCACATTGACATCCAGATAAACTACTTAACTTAAACCATTTCTAAACGAATTTAAATCAAATATTAAAGTGATATAAGTATATAATTTTAACTATTTACAAGTCCAATATCAACTTTTGTATTTCTCTTACTTTTACTCATTTCTCATTTGATGTTTTTTTTGTTTTAAAACATACCTGGCATACCACCGGTTGGAGGAGCACCACCAACTGGACCTTGTTCTGGAATATCAACAATTGCAACTTCAGTAGTAGCTAATAATGAAGCAACACCTGAAGCATCAACTAATCCACTACGAACAACTTTTAATGGATCAATAATACCAGTTGAAATCATATCAGTATATTCACCTTTTGATGAATCATAACCTTTGTTAAAATCTTCACCAAATTCATCAATAATTTTACCAACAATAACTGAACCTTCTTCACCAGCATTTTCAATAATTTTTCTTGCAGGTTTTGTGATTGCTTTTCTAATGATATCAACACCTAATTTTTGATCAAAGTTATCAGTTTTAACATCTTTAAGAACTCTTGAAGCTTTTAATAAAGCAGTACCACCACCTGGTAAGATACCTTCTTCAACTGCAGCTCTTGTTGCATTTAATGCATCATCATAACGATCTTTCTTTTCACCAACTTCAACTTCTGATGCACCACCAACTTTAACAACTGCAACACCACCAGATAATTTTGCTAATCTTTCTTTTAATTTTTCTTTTTCATATGAAGAAGTTTCTTCATCACTAACTGAAGATTTAATTTGTTCAACTCTTTCTAAAATATTTTCTTTTAAACCTTCACCATTTAAGATAACAGTATCTTCTTTAGTAATAGTAACTGAAGCTGCAGAACCTAATAATTCAGGAGTAGCATTTTCTGGTTTTAAATCAATTTCTGAATTGAAAACAGTACCACCAGTTAAGATTGCAATATCACCTAAAGTATTTTTCTTATTATCACCAAAACCTGGAGCTTTAACAGCACAAACATTAACTTGACCTCTAATTTGATTTAAGATACAAGCAGCTAAAGCTTCACCATCAACATCATCAGCAACAATTAATAATGGTCTTCTTGTTTTAACTGCAATTTCAAAAACTGGTAAAATATCATTAATTGATGAAATTTTTTTATCACTTAAGAAAATCCAAGGTCTTTCTAATTCAGTTTTACCAGATTTTCTATTTGTAACAAAATAAGGAGAAATATAACCTCTATCAAATTTCATACCTTCAGTAACTTCTAATTCATCTTCTAAAGTTTTACCTTCTTTAACAGTAATAACACCTTCTTTACCAACTTTTTCCATAGCAGAAGCTAATAATTTACCAATATGAGAATCACCATTAGCAGAAATGGTTGCAACTTGAGCAATTTCTTCACTTGTTGTGATTTCTTTTTTATTTTTTTGTAAGAAATCAACAACAGCTTCAACAGCAGCTTGAGTACCTCTTCTTAAATCCATTGGATTACAACCAGCGGCAACATTTTTAACAGATTCGGTGAAAATAGCTCTACCCAAGACAGTAGCAGATGTAGTACCATCACCTGCACTTTCATTAGTTTTTGATGCAACTTCTTGTAATAATTTAGCACCCATATTTTCAAATTTATCCTTTAAAGTAATTGATCTAGCAACGGTAACACCATCTTTTGTAATTTTTGGAGATCCAAAATCTTGTTCGATTAAAACATTTCTACCTTTTGGACCTAAAGTAACAGAGACTGCATCTGCTAAAGTTTCAACACCTTTTAATAAAGCAGCTCTACCTTCAACACCAAATTTTAATTCTTTATGGGATAAGTTTCTGACTAATGAGAGAGCTTGTCTCTTGATAGTTGGACGAGTAGCACGCAACATGGTTAATAGACTGTGGCGAGAGAGAGAGAGGGGGAGAGGACGGTTATAATGATAACTTGTAAAAGTTTATGATTAACCTTACAAATGTTCAAATTGATTGAATAAGCTGGTGAAGGGTGATATTTAAATCATTTTTGATGGACGTTTGCTAGAATCTTCCACTACGACTCCAGACTTCCGGTGTTCGGATGTCTGGTTTTCCTCTCAACGTTTTATGGACAGAGACGAGATCAGGTCAGTTTTAATGAGGAAACGAAGGTGGTAATCAGGGTCAATTGGTGTGTTTGTGGAAGGCAGAGTGTGATATGAGCGTATAAAGTATGTACTCATGCTATCCACTAATGTTTCTGGTACGGTCTATGGTGGATATCTGTGTATCCAGTCGTCTAATTCATTAATGGGTCATTTCAACTTCAATTTCAATTTCCATCGCATTGTTTCCCACAACCCATTTGAATTTTTAGACTGGACATTCACGAGCAGCCAGGAGGACATCAGGATTTCATTACAATTACATTAATGGATATCACTCCATATCTATAAGAGACTTGGTATAAACAAAATGGAGCACTGGATACATGGATATTGTGAATAAGGCTCATACTAGCTTTAGAATAGTATCTTTTACTGAATTTGTGATCTCCTCTCCTCTCGTCTTGGATCTTGATCCTGAACTCGTGGTTTTGATCCTGTTAATTAATTAAAGCCGATAATATCACCGGCCCCGTACTGCTGCTGGATTTGAAAATATGCCGGTACATCATCACATTTTAACGGATCAGGTGTAATAATTTCCATCAACATAACGTTACTAGAACATCTTCAAGAGATATAATCAAAGTCATGAATTTTAAATACAATCTTGATAATATTGAGATCATTGTATATTATATTTAGCGATATTACTACACTTCTGTCATTAATATCATAGTATTTGCAACATATGGAATTTATATTCCTTAATATACATGAAACGATGGGAATCAATCAGTTCTTTAATGCTGCAGTACTTATAATAATAATAATAATAATTATTATTATTCATAACATTTAAATACATCTTTGAAATCATGTCATCATTTCGATCTTGAGATATCATCAAAAGCACATAAAAAAAAAAAAAAAAAACTTAAAATCATCTTAAATCTGAAGCTCCACTTATTGATCTTCTAAATTGATCTAATGAAGCAGATGATCTTGTTGAACTTGATGATGATCTTCTTCTTTGTTTTCTTGCTTGATTTGGATCAACATGGAATTTACCATGTTTTCTTGCAATTAATCCTAAAATATCAGTTAATGAAACAACTCCAATTAATTTACCGGCTCTACCTTCATGTTCCGGAATTAAAGGATTTGTTTCACTTGAACCTGTACCACTTGATGCTGAACCTGATGGTGTTGAATTATTTGAATTATTTGAATTATGATTATTTAATGGACGAACAACCCATAATCTATGTGCTTTTGTAGCAACTAATTTTGCAATTGTTCTTGCTAATGATGAAGATGGATAAACATGGAAAATTGGGAAAGAATCTTTACCTTCTTCTAAACCTCTAAGATTTAAAATTATTGAAATAAAATGTAAACATGATTTATGTAAAATTGGAGATTGTGAAGATTTTGTAACATGTTTAACATCTGTAACTGAAATATTACCTAATAAATTCATATGATGATCAACAACTGCAATTGAAGAAATTCTTTCAGTGTTCATTTTAACTAATGCATTTATTAAAGGTTCATCACCAAAAACTGATATAACTTTTGAATTTCCTATATTTAATTCAGAAATTGGAAATTGGAAAATTGGTTCTAAAGATGGAAATCTTCTTGCATTATCCCATAAATATTTAATTAATCTTCTTTGTGATAAAATACCTGTTATCTTTGTTGAAGATTCATTTGTTATTGCAATTCTATGAACTCCTGAACCTAAAATTTCCACTACAGTTGATAAATTTTCAGTTTCTGGTAATTTGAAAAAAGGATTCTTTGGAGCTAATTGACAAACAAATTTTATTGGAACTTGTTGACCTTTTTTAGCTTTTTCAATTAATGTTTTAATTTCTTCAACATCTTTATAATATGGATTTTGTGCAAAAGTTTGTTCATTAACATTTAATTTACCCAATACTAGTAATAAATAAGAATTCAAATCTGTATAATCAAAAGTCAAACAATTAATATCATCATCAAATTCTTCCACTGGTAATGAAGTTAAATTATGTGTTGTTAAAACTTTAAAAGCTTCCTCCACAGGTAAATCTGATTTAATGAAAATTAATTTTGCACTTTCAATTAATTCATTTAATTTAATATCTTGCCAATCTTTTTGTTCTCTTGTTTGATTTGTAGATGTAGTATTGAGTGAAGAGTTTGACGATTGTGAAGGATTTCTAGACAGATTTATAGGATTTGGTTGATCTAATTCATTATCGTTTGGTTCTAAAGGTGGAGGAGTGGATAGCAATTCCACTATGGATGATTGCCTTGTACTAGAATGATGAGGTTGCGGACTATTTGGTTGTCTAAACGGAGACCCCTGATATTTGGAAGGTGTAGGAGTCATAACTTATTCTTATGAATGTTTGTTTATACAATATTGTAACTACTTTGTTATGAAATATTTGAAATGGGTTTCAGATGATTGATATTATTGATCAAAAAATGCCTGGGGCAAAAACAATCAAATGGAAGGCAATCTGGGGGTGAATTGGTGATGACGTTGTTCACTTATTGAAGCTCTAAACAATGGGAGAAGACACTATGAGATGTTACCGGTGATATTCAGCTTGATATACCAATGTCAATTGAGTTTGGAAACGTGATAAACAACAGTTGTTTTGATGAATTTGGTGTTGAATTCTGTGTGATCATGCTTAAAGCAAAAGATTTTTCTAAGGGAGTCAAAATGATTTCTGTGTCTTTGTGGCTGGAAACCCAAACACCACACCAGCCACTGCGGAAGAGGGCAGTGAGCTGTGGGATGTGGCTAGTGTCCATCAAATGTGCACGGAATTCGCGGAAGGGGATGTGGCTAGTGAATTACAATATTTAATGTTTGATATTCAATATGTCAATATTGCGATTCATGAAGTTGATTTGGAGTTGTTTACTAGGATCATAACAAACAATTGGGGTGGGTATGGGTGAGATGATCAGATGTTTTTACTGTTTTTGTTGCTGTTACTGCTGATCTTGCGAAGGTGCTTCCGGTAATGCTATTGTGTCATACAGACAAAGTCTAGGTCTTAATTGTTTCTATTATGGCTTTTCACTACTGGTGGTTATCATACAATTTCACACATCTTATTCATGTATCAAGAGAAATCCACTTTACCATGCTATTCTGGAAACAATACCATTTGGGTACTTTCTAGTTATGAATTTCCTCAATTCATCATAAATCAAAACAACTGCACCAAACCCAATAGCTATAAAATAATTGACCACTGGAACATGGGCAGTGTTCAATACTTTTTCAAACCATGGAATATAATTGAAAAAAAATGTAACACCAAGTGCAAATGCGATTGCAAAGAATAAAGCATAATTTGAAGTTGATCTATCCAATATTGGTTTCTGTTGGAAAACACTAAGATATCTGGTTCTTGTCGCCAATAAGTTGAAAAATTGCATTAAAACTAATGTTATGAAATATATCGAAGAAACAGTTTTATTCAAATCATCAATCTTTTCAGCACTATAACCATTTGGAAATTCACCATATGATAATGATAAAACATTAAATGGAATACCATTTTGTTTGAAATGTAAAAATGAAACTAATGAGGCAACAAATGCATAATATGTTCCAATTGTAAAATAAGCATGTAATAATAATTTAAAATTCACCAATCGATTACCTGTGATACTCCTTGGTTTCTTTTCCAACAAATTTTTCTCTGGTGATTCATAAGCTAAAGTTATTGCACCTGCACAATCTGTTAAACAACAAATTATAATCATACAAAATGATGATAGAATTTGCGGCAAACCAAAGATAACGTTCAATAAAACTGGCCATAATTCTGCATAAGTACCAGCTGGTAACAAATATACAACTGTTTTTTTCAAATTTTCAAAAACTAAGCGTCCATATTTCAAAGCTGTAACCATTGATGAAAAAGATTCCAATAAAACTAAATCTGAAGCTTCTTTTGCAATATCTGATCCTTCAGCCATTGCAATACCAATATCAGCCTGTCTCAAAGATGGTGCATCATTAACTCCATCACCAGTCATACCGACCACATGTTTCCGTTTTTGAAACTCTTCAACAATTTTCAGTTTTTGTTCAGGTGTTGTTCTTGCAAATACAATTTCTTTGAAACTTGTTAAATGTTCCCATTGATTTTCGTTTAAAAATTCCAAAGATGGTCCACTTATTGAAATAGCACCCTCAATCTCCTTTCTTTCAGAAAGTTTGGTCTTATCAAAATCCAACACTGGATAATTTACATCTAGATCATTAACATCTAAAATTCTATCAGTTGACAATATACCACACATTTTAGCAATAGCCTTAGCTGTTAATTCAAAATCACCAGTAACCATACAGAATTTAATACCAGCACCTTGTAAAGTATGAACAACATCCAAGATATCATCCTTTGGAGGATCCGTTATACCAACCATACCTGCAAGAATCAAACCTTGATTACTTTCATCCATCAATTTATCATGAGCTATTTTGGAATTGAGTTGAATATTGAAAAACGAAGAAATATGAATTGGCTTATATGCTAATAGCACAACTCTTTGACCATCCATTGCCCAATTGGTCTGAAGATTTTGAGATTTTTGGATTGATTCTTCAGTCATTTCTTTCACATTACCAGCCTCATCTATATAATTGTGACATCTTTCCAATAAGATATCTGGTGCACCTTTGATCAATAAGGAATAATGAGAAACATTTGGTTGATTTGGTTCAAATAACCTAATCATGAACTTGTTCTTGGAGTTGAATGAAACTTCAGCTCTTTGAGTCCAATCTTTCGTTAAGTCATGATCAGGATCTAATTCTTCACCAAATCTTAGAATAGCTTGATCTGTTGCATTTCCATTGATCAACCTTTCTTTCAATATTTTTCCCATGGTGGTTGGATTGAATGTTGCAGAGTTACAAAGCTTGGCAATTAATGATAATTGTTTTGAGCCTCCACCTAATTGTTTTGCCTTCATATCTTCAACTTCAGCAGATCCAACATCAGGATTATCTAAGAGTTTCCCGACACTATCACTCATTGATTGAATACCAACTGAAAAACGGGTGACAAACATCTTATTCTTGGTTAATGTACCAGTTTTATCTGAACAAATTGTACTAACAGACCCTAAAGTTTCCACCACTGATAATGATTTACACAAGATTTTATTCTTTCTCATTGCATTAGCTGTAATTATCAAACAAGTTGTTAAGGCAATTGGTAAACCTTCTGGAATAAATGCAACAGCCACAGAAACAAGATCAATTATAAGTGATGAAACATTAATCCAATCTGGGTATGATTTTCTCAACCAAGCTCCCCAAATAATGCATAATATGGCAATCAAAGTAACAATGATGGAGACAGTCAATAAGACAAATCTCAAAATTTCCTTTTGCAATGGTGATAATCCTGTTTTGGGCTCAGAAGATAATTTTGCGATTTGTCCAAACACTGTATTATCACCAGTGGAAATGACAATACCATAACCGGAACCACCAACACAATAAGTTCCTTGTAATCCAATACAATGTGATTCCAAAAAATTTGCTCCTTTTTTGTCAGGGTCAGCAGTTACTGTTATGGCTTTGGATTCACCAGTCAATATTGATCTGTCAAATGCAAAATCATTACCTTCTATTGAAACAAATCTAACATCAGCTGCTAACCGATCACCATTACTAATGAATACTAAATCACCAGGAACCAAATTTTTGACCTGTTCAGTTATTTTCTCTCCATTTCTAACAATAGTAATATCGCTTGGTAACATGCCATGGATTGAATTCATAACTCTTGAAGAACTAAAATCTTGCCAAAAATTAAAACCAGCTTGTAAAAAGAAGACAATGAATAAAACAACTCCTAAAGCTAAATTGGCAACTGCAGGATTTGGGTTTCCTAATGGTTTCCATGCAATACAACATAATACACCACCAATCATTAATAATAAACCAAATCCACCAAAGAAATACATGAATAATTTTTTTAACCATTTGTTCTTTGGAGGTGAATGAACATTGTAACCATATGTTTTCAAATGAGATGAATATTGTGAAGCGGTTAGACCTTTTACTGGATCTGTTGATAAAGAATCAGCAACTTCTTCTCTTTTTTTAAGGTGCCATGTCGTATCCTTTAAATTTTGAGCAGAACTGGAAACCTTATCCTTATAATTTGGTACATCAGCATTTTCATCAACTTTATATGAAATTGTTTTGAATAATGGTGGTAATGCAATATCTGGCTCAACTTTATGTCTTGCTAATGAAGTTTCAATGGAACTTGAACTTAAACATTGCTTTAAACTTGGACGTCTTTCATGATTTGGTCTTAAAGTTGATCTGTCCCTTGAATCTAAATGCGTTGCAAATTTGATTCCACTAGCTTGCTTTTGATGTCCATGTATAGAATAACCAGCTTCCAAATCCAATTCTGTGGAAATGGTATCCCATTTTTCAACTGTTGAATTATCTTTTTCCATAATAGAAATGCTTTTCTACCGCTTGAATGTCAGAATATATAGAAACCTACAAGAGATATGAATGGTAATGAGTGGATGACATCTGTTTAAATACGATTTTGTTGACTATGTAAATTCAATACATATAAAAGAACTAAGTCCTTTTTGATACGTAATGCCCAATGGAATAAATCCCTCTCATTATGATAGTTCTTTGTCGCACATTCGGAGCCAGAGGTTATAGGTTATAGTAAGATTTCAAAGTACATTCCTTATAGAAGTTAACAGTTCAGGAGTTGAAACTTCAGGTTGCATTAATAATTTGTATGGTACCTCGAATTTTTAACTATGGTTGGAATCTGATTTTACCATATTAGAAGCACATGTTAGAGATAGCTATTCTAAAAATTGGGCTATCAAACATGCTGCATTTGAATCAAAATTAGTCCATAGCTCAGCCTCATATGATTGGGACAATAGTTACTCATGTTGGTTTCAAGTTTACCATTGTTGACGTTTGATTATTGATGGGTATTTTGTAGCATTTGTGTAAAAAAAAGTCCAAGGCAAAATTGAAAAATGAAAACATTGACGAACATTTACACTACGTAATTGTTCAACAAATTGTTGATTGACTACTTCGAAATTTAAATACCGCATATAAGATATATAGCTTAAACCAGGAGATTTCCTCTGGATTTGAAATGTAGAATTAGATGTTTAATTAATACTTGTTGTTCGCCATCAACATCCATATGAATGGAAGTGGATATACGTAGAGGTTGATGGGAAACTTTAAGTTATAATATCTTGTTTGGCAAAGCTTTTTTTATAGGCTAGCAGTATCGACTACTTTACTACAGGTATATGTATTACAGGATGAAGTGAAGTGTACTCTAACGTTATATATCTAATGTTTGTAGGTAATCAAATAATTATACAGGGGAATCTTATTTGTATTGTTTCCAGAAACCACATGAAGCAACTTGCTCAACAAGTTTCTCCTTCACAACAGGTCTCATGGATTCCACGTCTAAATCCAAATAATAGATCTTTTGCAGTTTTAAGACTTTGATATATTCCAAGACCTTGTGATAATTTAGACCAACTTGAGCGACAGAATGGGAATCATCACTTAAACAAAATCTACCATCGCAATGATCCACCACGGCCCGTGAAATATCTAGCTTTGGATAAGGAGTCTCCCAACCTTTCCGTATAGCTGCACTATTGAATTCAATGATACCACCGTATGACTTGACGAACTCCAAATTACGAATTATTAACTTCCAAACTTCCGGCCAATCTCTTGATAAAATAATATCCTTCATATGGAAGCCAGTGGTATCATCAAAGTCATCTTCTTTGCAGAACAATCGAATCAAGTCAAAATGCCCCACAACAATTGGCTTCAACTTTGTTAAAACTTTGTATTGGAGTTCGAAATACTCCTTAAACAATGAACGAATATCACCACCACAAGCATCTCTTGCCAATTCCCAACTCTTACGATCGAAATCTATGGGAATCTCTTTAACGTAATGGACAGAACCTACTATCATGTCGAATTCAAACTTATTCAAAAGCTTTGTAGTATAATCAATATGTGCATCATTTATACCTTCAACTTCTAATCCAACCAGGAAATGAGTCTTACAGCCATTCTCTATCTTCTCCTTTTGCAGTTTTTTGGCATGTTGATAAAACTGTTCGAATTTGAATTTCAATGTTTCTACTTGAAAGTTTTGTTCTAATTCTTCAGGATATAGGAATTTCGACTCTAATCTAGGCATATGTTCAGTCATGCAAAAAGTTTCAAATCCCATATCAATAGCTTTCTGAGTTATACCTTCTAATGTGTCTGTCGCATGGGAAACATAGTCACCACTATGACTATGATGAGTGTGCATTTTTGTCACCAATCCAGTGGTTAATTGAGTCTATAAAGGGATGAGAAAGGGACACTAAAGGAGTTATATCAAGCCAAGCGTACGTTGATGATGGAAATCATTATGGGCCCAATGATAATTTATCTTTTATCAGCTGAAGCCAATTCCGGTACAGTGACATGACTCAACCTCGGAAATCCATATATTTATAAATAAATAAATCAATAAATGAATAAATAAATAAGTAAATAGATCAATAAATAAATAAATAAATAAGTAAATAGATGAATAAATGAATAAATAGATGAATAAATAAATAAATAGATGAATAAATAAATAAATAAAATCTACATCATTTTCGCTTGAAGCTCATTGATCCTACCCAAGACCACTTCATAATCCAATTCAGTTGAAGGAATAACAGTACTATCATCCTTCTTCAACAGTTGTTGTTTCTCCGAGATTGTCAATCCTGCTCTTCTCATTAACTTCAAAATTTGAAGTTTTACATGGCTTTTGCTAATGAATATACCTTTTGCTTGTAATTTTACCAATGTCTCTATCCCACACCATGGGCGTTTTGGTTCAAGAAATCCATTTATAATGATTTGTGTGATTAACTGATCGTTGAAAACCTGCATCAATGGGTGACAAGGATTAGCTGGGTTGAGGTTTAGCTTTGATCTCAAAGATATGTGGTCAGCAACTTCCAAAAGAAATTGTTCACTTGCAGTATTAGTAAACGCTTTAACCGCTTGTAATAATATGCTATTCCACGTTGACATTGTGCAATCCTTATTATGTTTCTGCATTCTCAAGACAGTCTTAACGATAAAATGTGCTGGTATTTCGTCTTCTTCGAGGAAATCCTCAGGAATTCTTCTGAATCTTCTCGAAAGTATCAACTGTGTGTTCCTGATGGTGGAACTATCTATGAAGCTTTCTGGATTGGATAATAATAGTTGGATTCTTTCCAGTGCACTTCTAATACGAAGTAACCTAAGATCTGCATATATAAAGCTGTTTTGTATTTTATCATCAAAGTAACCATTCTCCTTCAAATAGCGTTCAAACTCCAAGATTGACTCCACTAAACCAAATTCACATTGAGTCTTATTGACCCTTTGCAAAATGAATGTATTAACAACACTATGTTTATAGTTTGGGTAAGTCTCCAATATATGTATTGCAAAGTCAAAAGACTTACGAAGTGTTCGGGATTCCTTCAAATGCATACTCAACATCCTTATTAAAATTTTAGGTGATTGGATTTTATCAGCATGTTTTTCAATATAATTCCAAAACTTCTGCATATCCCCAGCTTGTGATAGACTTTTAACATTAGCTTCTATGAGATCAGGGTCGTTCTTATCGATCCCAATTTGACCAAGTAGAAAGTTGAGAAAAGTTGGATCTATTCTTGTCCTTGCATATAAGCTAAAGTAAAATTCTTTGGGAAAACTTTCAACGCCATACAATGAAACAAGACTATGAAGTTTTGGCTGCTGAGAAGTTGAACAAATGATGAGCTTAGAAATATACCTCGACGTTTCTTTATCAATCCACCCGGAATGATTTTTTAAATGTTTTGCAACAGACCTCAAACAATTATCGAAGCTTCTGAAATTTTCAGATTCAATCATTGTTTTGAAAATTGGGTTCATGGGTGCACTTGAAGCTTTGGGAAAATCCCCATTGCTAACCAATATGTTATTCCACTTATGTATGTAATTTATATTCAATTTCAAGCTCAGTAGATGGGGTATTATCTTTTGGTATAATGACTTTCCCTGTTCCTCATGAATCTTTTGTAAAACTTCCAAAGGTATTGAGTGGTTCAAACAGAGACAAACTTCTAGTATGAGAGCATAGTTTGTTTCTTTCTTATTGGAAAGGAGATCTTTGAAAACAGCATAGGCTTGATCATATTTTCCAACATAAATTAATGCAGCTACCAAAGTTTCCTCCATTGAATCATTGATGTCAGCTAGACCACCAAATGTTTTCGATTTTAGCAATGTCACCAACTTTATGAGTACTCTTGAATCATTTAGAGAGATCTTCAAAGTGTTCAGCCAAAAATTAGTTGGGGAGTCTTTCTCAATCTGTTCTTTTAGAATTTCTTCATCGCCCATTGTTATGTAGTTCAGCCACGTAAATGATGTAGCGTCCAGTGATTCTGGATCTATGATTGGAATGTTCAGAACGTCACGCATGATGTTAAATGGAAGTCTCTTGTCTTTATGGAGAGCATGGATGAGATCTGACTTATCCTTAAGATATGGAAATTTGTTATCCCTCACTAGCTTACTTACAATTTTTGTGCTGTGGAGTTGCCGTATTCCAATCCAACGATTGACAATTGAGCCCCTGGGAATCAGTAGCTTCATGGCTTGCAAATAATCCTGGAGAGAGTACCCAAAATATATAGCCACAGTTGTCACAGATGTTTTCTAATATAAAAGTTCCATCTTCAATGCTGTTTACTCACAAAGTTCAGATCCCCATACAAAGCTCTATTCAAATTTCCTGTCACGCGCCACACATTTCAAAATCAAAACTGGGTAAAAAGCGCGAAGTCCATTATCAGTTCAAAAGTTTACGATTATTTTAGTGATGCTTGTTTATGGCACCAAATATATACACAGTTTAACCCAATTTATCGGTGCTCAACTGCTTTAATATTCATTAGACAAGTACAAAATGAGTCTTGGTCATGAGATCGATGTTCCAGTAACGAATCTAGATGAAGAGGACGATGATTTTTCAACTCCAAGTGAAGAAGAATTAGATGCCGGTATATTTCGTGATGATTTTGGCCTAGAAGATAGATCACCTTTCGGTAAAACCTCATTGATGGACAAGATCAAGTCTTCCATAAGTAGGTTCACGTCCAAAGGATATAACCCTGTGAATATGCCTTCCTTAAATGGTATAGAACTACAGCCAACAAGGTTTAATGACGCTGATTCGTTTGACTTAAGTGATGATGAATTCATTAATAGACCACCCAAATTAGGGTTTTTCAAAACTATTGGTGGTTTTTTCAAGAAATTCTTTTTACACATGATGCTAGTATCTCTTATAATAGTTGTTATTGTGCTTTTGGTGCTGCTGTTCCAGAAACCAAGCTCAAACTCTAAAAGTCATGTCAAACATTTGCTATCCAACGGTACAGATCTTTTCTATCCAACAACAATTTTAATCTCTTTAGATGGATTTCATCCACATTATATATCATCTGAGCTGACACCTACCTTACATGATTTCTTAAAAAACGGTTATGGTCCACCATATATGATTCCATCTTTTCCTTCATCAACCTTCCCTAACCATTGGACAATGGCTACTGGGTTGTACCCACAAGCTCACGGTATAGTGGGAAATACTTTCCACGATCCATTATCAGATAAACAATTTATCAACGTGATACCCGAGAAGTCATTAGATCCTTATTGGTGGGGTGGTGAGCCAATTTGGTCCACAGCAGAGTATCAAAACGTTCGTTCTGCTATTCATATGTATCCTGGAAGTGAAGTGAAATTCCCTAATGGGAATCCAACAGAGGTTGATAAATTCAATCAGTCAGAAACTTTAGAAGTTAAAAGTGATCGTATTTTTCAATGGTTAGATCGTGATGTTTCTGAAAGACCTGAACTAATCATTAGTTATGTTCCAACAATCGATTCATTAGGTCATCATTATGGTATTAAAGGTGACGAATTACAAAAAGGGTTAAAGTATGTTGATTCATTTATTAAAAACCTTACAGAAGGTATTGAGAACAGAAATGCTTCAGACCTGATCAATTTGGTTGTTGTTTCAGATCATGGTATGGCTCCAACCTCAAATGATAGATTAATTTATCTCGATGATTTGGTCAATATCACCAAGATTCAATATACTGATGGCTGGCCACTATTTGGTCTTAGACCATTTGAAGATGTTTCCATAGAGGAGATTTATGAGGAATTGAATTTCACATATAAAGATAATTCAGGTTATAAGTTTTATTATAGAGAGGAATTACCAAAAGAATGGAATTTTGGTGGCCCGAAACGTTCAGAATTTTATGATAGAATTGCACCCTTATGGGTTGTTCCTGATATTGGCTATGCAATCACCACACATGATGATATGGAACGTAAAGGTGGTGATTATACGCCAAAGGGTGTCCATGGGTATAATAACACAGAAGTATTGATGAGAGCTATATTTTTAGGTACTGGTCCTTATTTCAAATCCAGATCGAAAAATGATGAATCCTTTAAAGTCCGTCCATTTCAAAACACTGAGGTTTATAATATACTTTGTGAAACATTAAATCTTTCACCAGCCGTTAATAATGGAACAACAAATGTAATAAGTCAGTCCAACAAGCTAGATGCTAATTGGAGGGATGATACATCTTATCCTGATGTTGCATTTGATGTTGGTGGTATTCTGGAAATGGATTCAACATATGAACAATTGTTCAGGGGTGAAAAGCTAAGAGCTACTACTACATTGAAGCCTACGACAGATGCTGAATCAGAAGCTATTGTTTCAACGTCTGCTAAAGCCAGTTCCACCAATAAGGATTCTAAATCCAGCGAGCCTAGCCCTGTTTCCACAAAGTCTGAGAACACTAAAGAAATAAAAACCACGACTGAAGCAGAGAGTGAAATGGCCACAGAAACTCCAACCAAAGAAAATGGTAAACATAAAGGATTCTTTGAGAAGATTGGTGAAGAACTATCAGATATTGGGGAGGATATAAAAGAAGGTTTTGAAGATGTTGCTGATGATGTGGAAGATGCTTTTGAAGATGCATATCATAAGGTCACTGGTGAGGAAGATGATGATTAAGATAAAGACAATGTTTAAGTTGGGTATTTGGCTCCCCTGAATTGCTAAATAATTTTATTAATACATGATTATGTCTATAGGAGATTGGGCGTAGTGCTACGGGATATTTTTTTTGTATATAATCATTATCGTATCATTTATAATGAGGAAAGTATTTCAAAGCTTGGATGATTCTTTCTTCTTATTTTGCCATCCAAATCCGACTTTCTTTTGTACACCAGGTGAAATAATCACACTCAATACAGTGGTTCTACCGTTAGAGAGATTTTCTAATGCTGTCTTGAAACCATTATGTACTTCTTCCTCTGTTTTAACCAATACCCCTTCTGCACCCAAACTCTTTGCTAATTTATCATACCTGGTCTCCTGACTTAATGCAGTTGAGGGAAGTGATATATAGTCTTGATAAGAATTGTGTTTTGTATCAATACCTTTATAGATACCACTGTTATTCATGATAACGACGATTATTGGTAAATGTGATCTTACCGCTGTTTCAACCTCAAGACCAGAAAATCCAAATGCTGAATCACCTTCAATAGCTATTACATTCTTACCTGGATTTGATATCTTAGATGCAATAGCGTATGCAAGTCCAACACCCATTGTTGCATTTGTACCAGCATCAAGTCTTTGTCTGGGATAGTTTTGAGGAAAGGAGATTCTGGCAATGTCCATTGTATTAGCACCTTCAGATATTAATATGGTATCTCTTTCAATTGGTAATATGAGTTCACGTAACACTTTGTAAACGTTATTGTAAGTCATTTGATCTTGCTGGATTCTTTCTTTCTCTGCTAATTTCGTGTTGTTCAATTCAATGGTTTGTTTCATGTCCTGAGATATTGGTGGTGCTTTATAGTTACTATCAAGTATTTTATCAAGCTCCTCAACCACCAGTGATATATCGCCAACTAAACCATATCCCAAAGACCGTATGGAATTATTTCCCAGTTCTTCAGGTGATTGATCAACTTGTATAAATATCACATCATCCCTAAATCTTGGGGTTTCACCAAAATGTAAAATCCAGTTTAGTCTAGCACCCAATAGCACGACAACATCTGCATTTTGTAAAGCTTTTGATCTAGCAGATGAAACATTGAATTCCAAGGCATCAGGGACTACGCCTTTACCCATTGGCGTTGGTAAAAATGGAAAGTTGTGTTTTTTGACAAATTGTGTAATAATATCTGATGCATCAGCATATGCAGCACCTTTACCGACCACAATTAATGGCGATTTGGCATTCTTTAGCACTGCTGCAATGTTTCTGATATCGTTTGATGGAGGAAGGTACTTTGGGATGTTATTCTTAGTTACTGGTCTCAGTTTCTCCAATAACTGCGATTCTTGGTCTTCGCTTAGTTCACACTCTATAAGATCAGCTGGCAAATCAACATATGAACTTCCTGGAACTCCAAATAAACTTGTCTTATAGGCCTTGAACAATAATTGAGGCAATTGGTCAGCAAACAGAGGTTTGACGCTGATCTTTGTATGAGGACTTAGAAAATTCATTTGATCCAACTCTTGGAAGCCACCTTTTGTACCATCACCTAAATTTGAAGAACCCGCAATAACTAACAATGGCCAGCGGTTTGCATTTGAATTGAAGATACCAGCAGTAGCGTGAACAATACCTGGACCACCAACCACTAGCAGAACACCAGGCTCTCCAGTAAGATAACCATAAGCGGAAGCAGCATATGAAGCAGCCTGTTCGTTTCTGAAACCAATGAATCTCACACCCTCAGCAATCAAAGCATCACCAATTTCTACAATAGGGATACCTACTATACCGAAAACTACCTTGACACCTAGCTTTTTGAGAGCTTTCGCAATTAATATAGCACCTGAGGACATAATATGTTTCTTGCGGTATAGATAAAGTAGACAAAAGGTTGATTTGAGGTCCTTGATGATGGTTTTATGATTAAAGAAGAATCAATAAAATATTCTGTTTTTCCCCAAGCTCAGACAGATAAAAATCTGGGGCTGTTTGGGACCGGACCGTCATAAAAAATTCCGGACAGGCCATCCGATCACATAACGGTTCTACAACTTATGAGATTTTATATACAATGGGTTACTATTCAATTATATATACAGCTGATGCTTAACAAGCACACTCGTCTTTGCTTCTTGGGAATGGAACGACATCACGAACATTTTCCACGTCGGCCAAATAACATATTAATCTTTCAAATCCAAGACCAAATCCACCATGTGGGACCGTAGAATTTTCTCTTGTTGATAAATACCATTTCAACTCATCTAATTTCATATTTCTATCATTTATAACTTTCATTACTTTCTTTAGATCATGCTCTCTTAGCGAGCCTCCAATAATTTCACCAACTTCGGGAACTAATAAATCGAAACATGCAACAGTTTCATTATCTTGATTTAGTTTCATATAAAACGGTTTCATATCCTTTGGATAGTCAGTCACGAAAACTGGACATTTGAAATGTTCACCAGCTAACCACTTTTCATGTTCAGTAGCTAAACCATCTTCGTACTTAATTGGATGTTGAAATGTCTTTCCTGATTCTGCAAGAATGGCCAATGCTTCTTTATAAGTTATTGATTTCCATGAAGTTTCATATAAAGTCTTCCATTTGTTTTGTAATTGTTTTGGATTAGCATCATCAGTTTTTTGAGACTTAAGAAGATTAGATCCGACTTGATTAGTATCATTGACCAAATCTTTTACAACATGTTTAATCATTTGTTCCGTTAATTTTGTAACTTGTTGTAAATTTTCAACGTATGGCATTTCAGCTTCCAACATCCAGAATTCACTCAAATGTCTATTTGTATCACTTGCTTCAGCCCTGAAAGTCGGGGACAGTGTCCAAACCTTACCCAAGGCAGCTGACAAAACTTCTAAATGTAATTGAGTGGAAACTGTTAGATAAGCATTCTTCCCAAAAAACGGTTCCTTCTTGCTTTCACCGCTATCCAACAAGGATTTAGATTCAATTTGAAATAATTCACCGGCTCCCTCACAATCTGAGGCTGTTATTATAGGAGGATTTGTCTTGAAGAAGCCCTCTTGCTGAAAGAAATCATGGAGCTTAAAATCAACAAATGATCTAAATCTTAAGATTGAAGATAAGTATGAAGTTTTCCAGCGCAGCGTACTCAGTGTTCTTAGGTATTGTAATGTGTGTGCTTTTTTCTGTAGTGGGTAATCCGCTGAGACGTTACCAATTATTTCAACACTCTCATTTCCAGGTAAGATCTTGAATTCAAAAGGTTGTTCTTTGCCTTTTGATTTCATCCAAAAACCTTTAAATTTTATAGATTGACCAGTCTTTAAGCCAGCAGCTTGTGTTGGTGATAGAACACACATCAAGCTATTATGAGAACTACCATCAGATAAGTCCACAAAAGCAACTTTTTTCAATGAACGAACAGATTTTATATAACCATTGATTGTTAGTTCTGATTCAATTGGTGGTGGGTTTTGAAAAAGTTGTGAAATGGAAGGCGGCAACGAAGATTGAAATCTCAGTGATCGACCATTAGCATGGCGAAATATTGAGCTAGACCGTATCTTTGTATTCCTTAGCATTATAATATGTAGTGCTTGAATTCGCTATTGTCATGTCAAAATATTGAATCTTCATAATTACTAAAATTGAAGTCGTTTACGATCTATTTTCAAAAATTGGCAAAATCGCGGAAACGCAGAGATCGGAAAGTTCACAGAATTCAGGTCAGAGATATTGGAAATATTACTATATATGATATAATTTAAAGCATTCAGGACGTGTATAAATATTGAGATTGGTAGCGCAGCTTACAGTGATTCTTTCAGTCCAACTTTTCGTACTCTTGAGTATTATCGAATTTTTCTTGTTGCGCTTTATAACTCTTAACTCTTAATGTCATTAATCTATCAGGAATAAAATCACCTCTTCTCAAACGAGCTGAACAACCAGGGATTGGACAATCTTCCACAACATTTGAATTTCTCCATGTGTTCTCTATACTTAAAATATCGAATGTATGACCACATTTCTTACTGATCATTGGTGTTACGAAAATGTTCATAGAAACAGGACATCTCAAATCAATTGTACCACCACCGACTTCGATTTCATCATCAGCATCTTCATCAGGTAAGGGATCCAACGGATGATCAAGAACAAAAGTTGCATTTTTCAAAAAGATATAATCTTGGTTATTTGAATCAACTTGAATATCTGAAGTTTTCTCCAAGTTATTCTCCAAGATTTGACCAAACGATTTTTTGCTATCACCCAGTTGAATATAATCATTGAGATTACTGGTCGTCAATTCAGGTTCAGTTCTTATCCTGTCTCTTATTTCTTGTTTAGCATTATGGAAAGTTTTGTTAAAATGACGCGTTTGACTTTGAGCTTTTGCTAATTTTTCATAAGCATCTAATAATTCTTTTATAAGTTCCACATCAACGGATTCTACAATGGTTTTGCTGCTATCAGATTCACTGGTATCATCAGGGAATAATAGTTCAAAATATGTGTTTGCAGCTTTCAATATATTTGTTTGTGTTTTCCTTAGTTCATCAAGAGCAGCTGAATTGTCCCTCAATGTTTCGAAGTTGTGGGTCATGTTATCGGACACTGGAAAGTACTTGGGTAGCTCTAATTCGTCAGTCATCCTTTAATATTGGTCTTATTTGATAGCTCAATAGACGTTTAAGCATTAAATTCAACAGTTTTTTGGCGTAAAAGCTCAAAATTCGTTATACTTTTAATTTTGGAGTCGATATTATTTTGTTACGGACACGGGATTTTTTTGGGCGATTTTAAAATTTGAGTTTTAAAGTAAATTTGTACGAATTCAATGAATTCAATGAATTCAATGAATTTTGATACAAAACATCATTGATCTGAAAGCCTATAAGAATGTCTTCGAGGGAAGTGAAGCCATTGCATCAATATGAGTCTTTTAGAATAGTGGTGCTCAGAGTGATAGAGTCTTTTGTCTACAAGTCATTGGATGAAACCATAAGTTTACTGAAAATAACAACAGTGATAAACAACAATCCATTGATACAATTAGTTAGAACCCAGATAAGTCCCGGTAAAACTGTGGACACATTACCAAAAGTTACAATAAGAGATGTTATATTATCAATAACCAAAATATTTCAATCTTCCGATATACAAATCTTGGCCAATAATGATAATTTTAAGATAAAACTATCGAGAGAAGCTTTTCAAGGTTTGATTGATAAACATTATGGGCGTTATCAAGAAAATGCAATTGATTCTATTAAAGATGATGAAGAAGACTATGGGAAAATCATGAAAGAGCTAGCTATGATTGAAAAAGGTGAACTAGATCAATTGGTGGTAGAAGAATTCAAACAAACATTACAAGCACGATCCAATACAAATAATAACAACAGTAATAATAATAGTAATAATAACATATCAATACAGAGGGATTCACCTCCTATACAACAGCAGAAAACGTCTGTATCTCCACAGCTTAGGGAAAGTAATAATGGCTTAGCAGAGAAGCCAAAGAGTGTTCAAAGCGATGTTGAAGTTGCTAAAGTTAATATGAAATCTACTGTTCCTCCACAGGGACCACCAGCTCCAGTTAAACCAGTTCAACCAGCTCAGTCAGATCAGCCATCTCAACCGATTCAACCATCGCAACCACCTCAACCATCGCAACCACTTCAATCACTTCAATCACTTCAACCACCTCAATCAAGTCAACAAAGCCCACCTGTTACATCAAGTCAACCAGCGCAAGAAGTGCAACAAGCACCTAAGCTATCCGAGACATCTCAACCTTCTAAAGCTACACAATCCGTGGATCAAATTGTACCAGCACCATCAGTACCTACTCTACAACGATCAAAGGAAGCTCCACAGCCAGCTGAACAACAAGACTCAAAACCAGATCCTAAAAATGTACAAGAACATAATATACCACGGGGTGACGAAACCAAGACTCCAACTCCAGAAGCCACAACACCTCCGCCAATTGAATCAGAAATACCAGAACATATAGCTAAGGAGGATGAAAAATCACAAGACAATGAGAAGGAAACCACTTCAGAACTAAAGGCAAAAGATGAAACCGACAAAAGGGAAACGACTGAAGAAAACGCAGAAGAGAAATTACAAGTTGAAGAAATCAAAAAGGAAGATATTGAACATGAGGAAAAAGTTCAAACAGCTAAATCATCAGATAAGAAAAGACATATTAATAAAGAGGAAGATAAAGCTGAAACTCCAGCTAAAAAGAAGGCTAAATTATCTGCATCTTCAGTTCCATCAAGTCCTGCTGGTCCAGTCCATGCACCACCAAATAAGAAACTTCAAATTTTATCAAATCCATTAATTGCAAATATAACTTCATATAAATATGCATCAACATTTTTACAACCAGTATCTGAAAATAATGCACCGGATTATTATTCATTGATTAAAGAACCAAGAGATTTGAAAACAATCAAAGCCATGGTTAAAGATGGTCGAATTCAAAATGCTGCTGAATTAGAAAGAGATATATTGTTAATGTTTGCTAATGCTATAATGTATAATAAGACTGATAGTGATATTTACAATTGGTCAAAAGAGATGCAAGTAGAGACTGATAAATTATTACAATTATTTAAAGAGTCTTATGATACAACTTGAGTTTAGTTGAATTGAGTTTGATCAATTGAGTGATGGTTGAATAGAAATGAAGTTTTAATGATGAATGCGAATTACAATGAGAAATAATTTAATGTAGTTCAATCATGTATAATATAATATGTACAAAATAAGCACCAGCTTGTTGCTATTCTTATGATACGACTAAGACATAAAAACAACCTTTAATATAGAAAAGATAAACCACAGAACCAACATTCTCCCTTTTTAAAACACATTGAATAAACCAAACATAACTTTAAACAATTGTTTTCTAAAACATTCTTCTTCATTCATCTTCTTTGGATCATTAAAATTAATAGGAAAAAACAGCAACTCAAAAGAATTCATCTAACGTCTCATTTGTTGAGTTAATAAAGCATTTTGTTCTTGGAATCTTTGACCAACTCTTTCACTATGTTTTAAGAATTTTTCACTACATTTCAAGACACAAGCTTCTTCTTTACCAGTTAATTTTGCAGAAGTGAAATCATTAACACAATCAGTGAAACAACGTTCAACTAAATTTGAATAAAGACGCATGAAATCTTTCATTTGTTTTTGTTCCACGACTCTTTGAAACTCTTGTTGTTCTCTTTGATTTAATTGTTCCATGTTGATAACTAGTGATTTGACTTGCTTTAAATAAAACTTATCTGTATGATTTAGTAGTTTTAATGGCAAATTTGATTTCAATCAAAGCTTTTTTCAATTCAAAAAAGTTCAAATTTTTTTTTTCATCGACGAGCGCGGAAAAAATGTCGAAAATGACTGATTTTGGAAATATGCTGGATCCAGAAACGAATTTATTGAACACTTCTTTGGAGATACTGGGTTCTGAATGGTAAAGAATCATTGCTTACTATCCATAGACTCAGATCTGATCTATTAAGCTCCTTTTAGACAGTTTTTATTATTCATTCATACTATTTTTTCGGGATAATTGTAGTTGGTTAGCGAAATAACCGGTACATCCACTACTATGTGACAATTTTAAAGTCGATTTCAATTTTATACATAATATAAATTCAATTACAAATTATAACAGAACAATCAAGTCGCAACACCTGCAAACCATGGTTCAAACCTTATCATACACTAAGAGGGCTGAAGCTCATCCATCACCTTTAGCCAAACGTCTTTTTGGCGTTATGGAATCTAAGAAATCTAATTTATGTGCCTCAATTGATGTTAGAACTACAAAAGAATTTTTAGAATTAGTTGACACTTTAGGTCCTTACATTTGTTTAGTCAAGACCCATATTGATATCATTGATGATTTTTCAATTGAAGGTACTGTTGAGCCATTGAAAAAATTAGCTGCCAAACACAATTTCTTGATTTTCGAAGATCGTAAATTTGCTGATATTGGGAATACCGTTAAGGCTCAATATGCTGGTGGTGCTTTTAAAATTGCAACTTGGTCAGATATTACAAATGCTCATGGTGTGACTGGTGAAGGTATTGTTAGAGGCTTAAAGGAAGCAGCTTCAGAAGTTTCAAGTGAACCAAGAGGTTTACTAATGCTTGCAGAATTAAGTTCAAAAGGATCTTTAGCTAAAGGTGATTATACTAAACAAACCGTTGACATTGCTAAATCAGATAAAGATTTCGTTATTGGTTTCATTGCGCAAAATGATATGGGTGGTAGAGATGAAGGTTTTGATTGGTTAATCATGACTCCAGGTGTTGGTCTTGATGATAAAGGGGATGGTTTAGGTCAGCAATATAGATCAGTTAACGAAGTTGTAAATGGTGGTAGTGATATAATCATTGTTGGTAGAGGGCTATTTGGTAAAGGTAGAGATCCAACTGTTGAAGGGGAACGTTATAGATCAACTGGTTGGAATGCTTATATGAAAAGAACTGGTCAAATATAGAAATTCATAAATTGAATCTTTAGAAGGTATCCCGTCCCTAAGTTATTTTTTTGGGGGGAAAGGAAAGTACAAATTAGGCTAGTCTAATACTTCTGAACCCATCGAATACTCCATATTCTACTATATATCAACCTAAATGTACGTTTGTAGTTCCTTTATTTTGGCTATGATGATTACATAATCCACCCGTTTTTTTCAGTTTCGGCTTTATTGAAATTTAATATGAAAGAAATTCTTAAGCATAAAGAACTTTTTAAAGTGCTGATACGATTTGATCTTCAATATTCGTTACCAATTCACTGCCCTTTTAGATGCTGCTATAGGAAATAATCAGATCAATGGTTTCGACAGACGCCTATCCATCGATAAATGGCGATCCCCAACATGTTGATGGTACTCCAAAACTTCCCAGTTTCCCAGCTTCATCATACATAATTAATTCTACAAATGATTTGGATTCAACTACAGTTCATACCCCAGAATTAACGAATAAAGATTCCAGGGTAGTGGGTTTTGGGACAGCTGGTATTAGGGCATTGATGTATCAAATCACTTCAATCTATTTAAGAACTCCTCCGGCTAAATTATTTAGACCTACAAGAATTGATTATATGGCTATAACGAGACTTTTCGTTCACGGTTCAATGACACAATCTACCAAAAGACCATACAATTTTTATAAGGACTCATCAATTGGTGTGTTCATTTCAGCCATAAAAAAATTTGGTTGGAGATTTATACCAGATACAATTTTACCTCCATTAATTGCCAATTCTGCTACAGGTGTGGTGCTATATACTTCATATCTAATGAGTTTACAATATTTCAATGATGAGAAGAAAAACTTTTTAGAAGATCCATCACCATTAGATACAATAAGAGCCGGTTTTGTTGCAGGTACATTCCAATCAATAGCAGCAGCTCCAATTGATGCTATATATACAAGATCTTCAGCGAATGAACTTTTAAAAGGTGAACATGAAAATTTATGGAAATTTGGAATGAAAAAGCTACATGAAATTGGTGTCTCTGGTGTATTTGCTGGATATGGTCTAAGTTTTATTAAAGAAAGCTTAGGATTTGCTATATATTTTTGTTCTTTCGAGACTATCAAAAATCAAGGATATCATCTAAGTAGGGATGCAATTATAAATTTTAAATATTATAAAGAGAAAGTTCTAAGTCCTTATCAATTCAAAATGTCAAAGGAAGAATACACCAAAAATGTGGAAACAGAGAAGAAATTTAAATTCTTGAAAACTTCATTTGTATTTTTGGCAGGTATGACTGCATCATTATCATTACAAATAATTCAATATCCAATAACTAAAATCCAAAACATCCATCTATCAAGATTAGAAGCATTTGATATTTACAACACGTCGTTATCAGATTATGGTAAACCTAAAACCAGGTCTAGGATGTTAACAATTTATTATAATACATACCTGGATACAATGGAACATGTGTTATTTATACAATCGAATTCAAAATTAAGTTGGTATAATTGGTTATACAAGGGGTTTAGTAGACATGCATTGTCAACTATACCTGCGACTACAATTGGATTAGTTGTTTTGGAAACTTTGAGAACCAAATTAGCAGTGGAGATTGAGCCATTGGCGCCATAGTAATCTAAATTTTGTTTTGTATATAGTTTTTGTCATTTCGTGGCTTGTGTGTTTTTGTTAATATTCTCATATGCGTTTAAGGGAGTGAATAGGGTTTGTATATTAGAGTTGTTACATCATGTAAATAAATATATGTGATGTAAATATCAATAAATATCAATAAATAGATAAATAAATAAATGAGTTATGAATAAATAAATGAAACAATACTGAATAAGGCTGGGAGGGGCTTTCAAATTATCCTCTTTCGATAGTTTCTGTACGAACTCCATACCAATCTCCAATACTTATTTTCAACGTTTTTCGAAACAATATCAAAGTCATTCTTTTCAAGTTGGGATAAGTACCCATCAAGAGGGATTGAACTCATAAGTGGGACAAACAGGCAATCTGGAAATTGTTTATTCCAAGTCTTTGATTTTCTTAGAATCAAATCATCCTCTGTCGTATTAACAATTCGAGATACTTCTTGCTTAGCTCTTTTCAATTTCTCTCTTGCTGTTAACAAATGATCATTAGCAGTTATACAGCTTTCATAGATGACATCTTTCAACTTCGAAACACTTTCTGGATCTAAGTCTTTATGACCTTGAAACAATCTTAACAGTGCCTCCTGAGAAAGACCATGTTTGGTCATTATGTCAATTGGTAAGTTGATTTGGTTTTTATTTTGAGCATAATACTTGGTACTAACAACTATTGAAGCGATACCAGTAGCTTGACCAATGTGTGCAGATATCTCTGTCAGTAAATTTTGAAGACCATCACTTTTCTCAACTAATCTGATCGTTGATGGTGACAATTGGTTTGAGATTAATAAGTTTTGTACCAAGTAGTTCATTTGTGAATACAAACCTTCCCCATACGAACATATTGCATCGATATTTTGAAACGATGGATTGGATAAGAAATGTTTTCTTGTAGTGAGCATTTGATTAAACCCATCAGGGCTCAAGTTGAACTCATTTCTAACACCATCTCTTAGCAACAACCCCACAGGCTCTCCAATAACTTGATCACTAAAGGGATTTTGGAAAATTTTGAACAGCATATCTTCCCAGAACTTAAACCTCAAATCATTCGAGGAAATACCAATTGAGGAATGCAATTGTTTATCTACTTGTGAATCATGGGATGCTATCTTAGATATTTCAATATTGAAGGCTCTAATGGCTATAAAATAATCCCTTGCTGGTTTGGGAATATATGCTGAAAGGATATATGATGATTTATCAAAACTAGATAATGATCTGAGACATGACTCCCGAGCCTTTTCTAGCTGTAAGCTGTATGCAGTGGATAGTGACCTCTTCGGTACAAAGCTGCCTGCCCTTCTAAGCATTTTAGCACCCTATCTGATCCAGTAGACACCTGAACTGTGACATCTGTTGGTTGTTTTGCAATCAAGTTGGTTTGATTTGTCTGGAGAATATAAATTCGCGGATAGACGTATTAGGTAATCTCAGCAGCACAAGTTGGTCAATTCAGTACGGAAATGATAAATTGGATATTTCTATAGGTTCTATCTAGCTTCTAAGGCTCTCAAAGAGGAAGCAACTAGAATATGTTGACATCCAGCACAAGCATGTTTTCCTATGACTATTTGATAGCTTTAGTGAGGTAGAGGTGCACTTTTTTGCAATGTTGTTAAGCTGAAAAGTTTCAAGATTTTCTGGAAGCCATAGAAAAAAAATATTTTTGGCACTAAAAGATACATCAAAGAATAGAATTGAGTGACGTGATACATCAAAGGGATAAAGCGAATCAACAAAAAAGAGAAAATATGGTTCAGATAGAAACAGTGCATCCAAAGGCGTACCTTGATATATCCATTGGTGGATCCAAAATAGGAAGAGTGGTGGTTGAACTATTCGATGATGTAGCACCAAAAGCATCTGAAAACTTTCTACATTTATGCAAAGGTGACAAAACAAACTATAAAGGAGAAAGGCTGACATTTAAGGGAAACCATTTCCATAAAGTGGTGAAAAATTTCATGGTTCAAGCCGGTGATCTTACATATGGAGCTTCAACTTTCAAATCTGACGATATAGGGAAAGGTGGTTGTTCAATCTTTAGCACTGTAGAGAACCCAAGAGGTTTTTTCAAGGATGAAAATCTTGGAGAATTTAGTCAATTATTCAACTTAGCAATGGCAAATACTGGACCTGATACAAATGCATCACAATTCTTTATTAATACTTATCCTTCACCACATTTGAACAACAAACACACAATTTTTGGGAAAGTCATACATGGAAAATCGACAATTCGTACAATTGAGTCAGAGATTGTTAATGAGACAAGTATTCCTAAAAAAGAGATAATCATTGAAGATTGTGGTGAATGGGATGATTCTAAAGATATCCCAGTTTACAATGCTTCTTACAGTACTCTTGGAGGTGACAAATATGAAGAATTCCCAGATGATGATGAAAATTTTGATAAAGAGAAATCTGGTGAAGCGTATGTTGCTTCAAATACCATTAAAGAATCAGCAACATTATTGTTTAAACAAAAGAAATATCAAGAAGCATTATTCAAATACAAAAAAGCTCTAAGATACGTTGTCGAATTCATTCCTGATGTTGATCAAGAGCCTGAATTCGCGCCAAAGTTTGATGAACTGAAAAGAAAGATATATCTAAACTTGGCACTAACTTGTGTTAATCTTAAAGATTACAAAAGAGCTGTTGATTATTCAACATATTTACTAGAAAGTGAAACTGCATTAGATTCTGAAAAAGCTAAAAGTTATTATAGACGAGGGATATCAAAATTCGAATTGAAGAAATACGATGAAGCTTTACTTGACTTTAAAGAATGTTCAAGTTTAAATCCACAAGATACAGTTGTTTTAAAGAAGATTGAAGATACTGAAAAGAAACTTGAAGAATTAAAGAACAAAGAAAAGCAAAAATACTCCAAATTTTTCGGTTAATACTGGACTTCACTCTCTATGTATTCAATATTTACTAAATATACATTATAGAACTTCTAATTCCTCGAGAAATAGACGAGCATCTTCCCTTTTCACCCAATATCGCTCAAAATCGCTCATTTCTATATGTCTTATCCGCCCGCGAACCGATGACAGAAGCCGAGAAAGCACATAGACTTTTTTTACCCCTATTCAAATTTCACCAGAATTCGACGGTAGAGTTGGAGTTGATAAGCTTCAAGACTTTCCCTTCTGAACTGAATGTGATGATGCTGAATACTTAAAATACCGAAAGATCAATTTTGGTTTAATTTCCTCGAGGAGATACATCCCAGACCTCAGCGTCTTTAGTTTCACGGTTGTCAGTTTCAAGAATATTCGTTAGCAATTAATACACCAGCAAAGTTTGCCCTATGCTGAAATTCCAAAAGCTATACACGATCAAATAGAACAACATCAAAAATCAGAATTAGAAACTTTTCAGCAAACACATTAAATCATTAACGATCAAAGATTGTTATTAGTTTTGGTGTTCTGTCTCACATTCAACTCTACGATTTGACAATCTCGGTACATCTACATTAAAGCATACCCCAGATTACCAGTAAAGCAATTAATTTTCGAACATCAAACAAAATGACCTCCAAATTTTTAAGTCGAACAAAGATTTTTGTTAAAGAATCAATACCAATATTGTTGCCAACAATCATCATCTTCACCACATATGACCTATTAAGTTGGCTGAATTGGAACGTTAAATCACAAGAAGAATTTTATGCTGATTCGCTGGTTTCGAAATATTCAATTTTATCAAATGGATTTATACCAGTGTTAAGTATCCTTGGATTGGATCCTAATCTTACAACATCTAAAATCATAAACAATGTGTTATTATCAATGTATATATTATTCACAGTCGCTGGATTTGGTTATTCATTGTTGTTTCATTTTTTCTGTATAAGTGCTTCATATGAAAAAAAATGGTCTGGTATCAGTGCTTTCATATATAACATTTTCAATGATAAATGACACTTTTGCATCATAAAACAGGAGAATTTGTAGTTTCTTCATGGTCTCATTCGTCATTGTTTTCTTAAAATCCAAAATCAAATGCACTCATATCTGGCTCTTGGAATGCAGCTTGTGGTGGTGGTGTAGCTGTATTACTTGGTGTATTACTTCCATTAGATCCATCTTCTTCTTCAATGCTTTTGGGGTTCGAAGCTAACCCATATTTTTCCAATATACTTAAACCGGAACCTCCATTATTTGTTCCGTTGGTTGATGTTGCTGTCGAACTTTTCTGTTCTTCTTGATAACTTGAAATGAAACTTGATCTTCTTCTAGCAGATGGTGATAACCCATATTTGGCTAATAGACTACCTGGATCACCACTACTAGATGATGATTGAGCATTATTTGATAACGATTCCAAAGACGTATAGCTTTGTTTCTTTTTAAATTCTTCTGGTTTCAAATATCTCCAATTCTTTAATAATGCGACAGATAAATAATCACATCCCATCCTTGTATATATGGAAGCAACCCTTAATATAAATTCTGATTCCGCACTTGAAGATATTTTCAGCGAACCATGGAGGTAATGTAGATTTTTTTCTCTCAAATTTAAATACAGTATGACCAGTAATGGATCATCTTCAATGAACAATTTAGACTTCTCAGTAATGACAATTTTCTTCTTTTCTTCATCATCAATTATATCAATTGGTGATCTGACTAAAGCTTGAATTGACCTTGATTGTTCTTTCAATTTCCAAAAGATGAAACTTGTGGTCCATCTATCACCAGTAGAAACAGCTTGTGTCAATAAATGTCTTTTCAAAACATCGTGTAAAGCAGGTCCGTTATCTCCTTCATATACTCTACAAACAGCAATGGCAAGATCAATATCCTTAACCTGTTTGACTAGAACATTCGCAGCATCTTTCAGGCTATCAGCTAATAAGAAAAAGCATGCAGCTAATAGATATCTGTGTTTACTTAATAAAACAAAAGCATTTTTTAGTGCTGCAGATCTCCATCTTTTCTCCTTGAAATCATTCTTTAGGAAATTCATCATTTTTTGTTGTTCTGGATGACCAGCAGAAGTTCTCCATAGACTAACCAAGATTTGCTTCTTTCTTAGTGCAAGATAATAAATGGAGCAATTTATTGGATCTCTTCTTTCACCATTTGTAAATTCATTTCTGGCAATAACTTCAACTGTCTTTAGTAAATCTTCATATTTCAACCAATAGGCAAGACCATATTCTTTAGAAACATTCCATGTAATTCTTCTATCTTTAACGGAATTTTCAATTAACTGTAGCAATAGTTCTTTATTTTCACTATGAACAGCCCAATTGATATCTCTCATGGTTAGCCTTTCCTGAGTACCACGATGTAACTGGTATAGTTTGACACCAAGAGAGAATCTCAGCCCATTATGGTCTAGACACAGTTTGTTTTTATTCATTATTTCCACTGCTTCTATTGCACCAACTAATGTGATTTGTTGATGTCTTGTCAAATAAGGTAACGAATGGTTGGTTAATTTTTCTTTTAACTGTTCCGCAACATTTTGATTGAATTCGTTATAAGGCTCCTCGAAAGTTGTTTCTTCCTTATAATCATTATCAAAAAACTTTGTAACATCAAACCCCAAAGTGGATCCCAAGTCATCTATAGGATTATCATTAATTTCAAAATCTCTTATCCTCAGAAACAATCTCAATAAAATTTCTTTGACAATATCTATTTTTTGATTGAATAAAGCCTGAATCAAAAGTTGTGGGTGATACAGTGGAAGTGGTCCATTCAAAACAGAGCAGAAATTTAAAATATCATTTGAAACAATATTTCTTGATCCAATAGATTTTTTAGTGAATTTATCATTCTTTAGATCGAGTCCCTTATCAGCCACAAATATTTGGTTACCAGTACCAATAACTAAAGTCCCGTCTTTCAACCATATGGAATCACCAATTTTATGCGTTGTATAGTTTTTGATATCGATTTTTCTAATGGCTTGGAAAGGTGGTGTTTTGTTTGTATAATCATATCTTAATTGGGTATATAGCAATGAGAAATCTTCAAACCCGATGGCCAAAATACTTTGCTTATTTGAGGTACTTGTCCAATCAATATCTTGTACAGGGCTCTCGAAGATTTCCTCGTATTCCAACACATTTCTATTCACATCCCAGATTGTCAGTTTCTTCAAACTTTCATCAACAATAGCAAATTTTGCAATTGATGAACCACGAATATATGAAGCATTTGAAATACCTGATTCCAAATATGAAGTTTCACTCCATTCGATCTCATCATTTTCAATTTTTGTACAAAAATTTTGTAGAACACCATCTTTAGTAATTGTTGATAAAATTGGACGATCGTTCACATAAGATGTACCAACAGGATCAATCGGGGCTATTGTATGAACCCGATTTCGATCAATTGGGAATTGTTGACATCTTACTTCTATGATTTTTGATTCCTTGATCATCCAAGCCTTGGTTTGGCTTTTGTAGATGGCAACAACAAAATGTTTGAAATGGTCATGTTTCTTCAGTGGGACACTTGAAAAGCATAAAGCTTCATCATTCACGCCAACATTTACAGTTGCCAATATCTTTGCAAGCTTCACGCTCGTATCCCATAATACCAGCTCATTATTACAGAGTGTCAATAGCATATTTCCCTTTTCCAATATCACGGCTCTTGATATCGGTGACGGAGTATCAACAATTGATTTCTTAGCTAATGTCACGCCATCTTTCAATTCTTGTGGTACCCAAATAGCATTTTCATTGAATCTACTTCTAGTAAGCATTGCTTCACCATCAATGGTTCTGATAATTTCCCTAATGGATTTTTTATGACCTGTCAGTTTATGGGCTAACATCCCAACGTCTTCAATTGCAGAATCATCCACCAAGAATCCCAAATCAATTATAGTGTGTCTTATGACACCATTTAAATCATGGATAATGACTGATAAATTCCCACTCTTGTCCATGATTGTTTCTCCAAAATTGATATATTTTGGGTTTGATACGAATGCCTTTTGTGAAAACTTCATTGATTTCAGTTTTGTAATATTTATCAATTTTGGAGGATTTTGTGACAAATTTTCAATGGCGAATACTGATAGATTTCCATGTTCATCAGCAGCAATAGCTAGATCAGGTTGCCTTTTTTGTATTCCAACAAGTTGTTCGCTATAGAGTTTTGATACTGCTGTTTTCAATGCATGTGTAACCAAATAATCATCAACTATATTCACAAATCTTCGGCCCTCTCTTTTGCAAGTTTCTTCGTAAAGATCTAATGAACCCCAATGTTGAATTATATGTGTTTTTTCATACTCATAGCTAGACCATATCCTCAGTACTGAGTCTCTTGACAACGAATAAAGTGTGTTGGTGTATGAATCACTCTTGGGTAGATTCTTATAATCATGTCTTTTCCATCTTAGATTAGTGATTGATGCTGGATGAAGCAGGTAAGTCAAATCAAAAATTGATGTTTCACCAAATGCAACCCTATTCCATACTTTCAATAGTTTATCATATTTCCCACAACTTGCAATTAATGATGAATCTTGAGATATTTTAGCGATAAAAACAGGAGAGGGTTGAACCATTGACCATAAGATCGATCTTCGTACTTGACCAAATTCCTTTTTTATATTCCAAAGGGTTAAATAGTCAGATCCAACAACTAACTCTTCTTCTATACCCCAGTTTAACGTGTTCACTATGGAATGGTTCTCGGGATCAAGCAGCTTTGTTGAATACTTCCACTGTAACACTGTTATTAGTCCACTAGTTCACTCTCAGAAATTAGTCGATACATACTCTAGGTATTTTCATAAACTCGCTCATTGGCTCAAATATGTGTACTTGGCTTCCAATAGCAACAGCTATCTATAGTCATCGTTTTGATTAGTAAAGATCTCTTCTTTTTCAATACGAAATCTTAAACATACGTTCCCATTGTAATGATTAATATCAACGGCAAGTGCATCTGAGTCAAGGTAAATTGTTTGTAAATAATTCATATTTCCTGAAAGAATAATCAAGTTGTTTCCTGAGCAGTAAGCCTATAATGCTTAATTAGTCATATGTCAAATCTAATTCAAAGAAATGCCTGGAGAGATACTCACAACAACTGAATGTGTTTTCCATTCCGCCTGTGCCACCGCCTGAAGCGATTGGTTTGGCTCTCCGGGGACAAAACTGATACCCATTGAGATGTGCTTGAAGGTGAGCTTCAGGAAGTGTTATCTTTTACGTCGGACTGGGATCGATATTGCTTTTGTTCATAGCTTTGTTGTGGTTGTTGTTAACAAATTCAACTTTCTTGTTGAAGGAGTGTTCGAACCAATCGTATTTTTTTCAAAGGCTGATAAAACGAACTGATGAAGCTACTTTGATAATGACGAGGGATTTCAAATTATCCAAAAGAATACGTTGTTAAAGATGGGTGGAAGGTGAGTATTTTGGTTAATAATAATACATATGATTAAATGAGGACAAAACTAACCACTCTCATAGTTGCAAGGATCAAAGAAAAGCTGTCGCTATTTGTCTACAAAGATCACCATGTGTGCTAATAGAAAGACATACTCCAAAAGAATGTATTACAAATCAAGAGCTTGCTGAAAACTTACCAGAGCTATGCAAACATCAAATGAAAGCATTCTGGGAATGTAAAAAGGGCTACTTTGACATGTCCAAAAGATTTAGAGGGAATGCACCATTATCCACTGGTAGATATGATGAAACTTATGAGAAATTATCATCTGGTGATTTTAATGCTATGGATGAATTCAAGAAATTGAAACAAATGGATAGTTCAAGTAAGGAATAATTTAGTCAAAAATATGGGCTTTAAAAATGCGTGTATATAATGAGCTAATAGGCTTGGTCAAAATTGTACAAAGATAATAATAAACAATATGGGTAAATAGAATTTACCTGCATGTATTAATCGAAACTCTATAATTTATCACCAACTTCAATAATGGAGTTATATAAATCGTCTATAGTATCACTATCAACAATTGGACTCACAAAGACAACTCTAAAAAATTCGCCATGTTCCACACCAGCAGCTGGTGCAAAATCAACCAAGAATTTACCAGATTCATGTAATTTACCAACGATTTCTTTGGTGGTTTTAGTATTTTGCTCCTTATTACTAAAATCACCATCTTTATTGAAATAGAAACACACTTGCATACAAGGGGGTGGGTTTGATGAAACTAATTTAAATTTCTCAGGATTACTTTCCAACCTTGATGCAAAATAACTTGATAAATCGAACGCATGATTTATTCTTTCTTCATATCCGTCTTTCCCATAGAAATACCATCCCATATATAGTTTTAGAGCATCTGGTCTACGACCACAACCCATAGTACCGTCCGCTAAATCATAAAATGTATCATCGGCTTCATTGTTATGAAACAAATAAGGAGCAGCTAACGAGTTAGCAGTTTGGAAAACTCGCTCATCTGGTAATAGTAAAAATGAACAAGTTGTTGGAACACCTAATAATTTATGTGGGTTTGCAGTTATGGAGTCAGCTTTTTCAGAACCTTGAAGTTTATATTTATATTTCTCACTGAAAACGACATTACCACCCCATGATCCGTCAATATGAAACCAAATTTTATGTCTTTTTGCAACTTCACTTATTTCATCAAATGGGTCAAATGATCCAAAAACTGTAGTACCAGCAGTCGCATTAACATATAAGGGGGTGTATCCTTTTGTCTTAGAATCTAGTATTTGCTTCTCCAAGTCTTTTACATCCATAACACCTTGAGCATCAACATTAACTTTGAAAACATTTTGAGAACCTAGACCCAACAGTATAGCAGCCTTCTCCACTGAATAATGAGAATGTTTTGAAGTGAAGATAGCAAACTTGAAACCATCATTTCCTGTTGTTTTGGTTTCTGGAAATAGCATTGATCTAGCGATATGTAAACTTGTAATATTTGACCATGAACCACCAGAAAATGTTAACCCACCAGCATATTTACCATTATAACCAAACAAATTAGCATACGATTTTGATACTTTTTTTTCAATGAGTGTTAGTATTGGAGATACTGTATATACATGACTATTTGTATTCAATAAACTTAATAATAAATCAGAAACAACACCAATTGGATTAGTTGAAGCATATAGTTTATCCAAAAATCCCGGATGCCATGTAACAACTGAATTTTTCAATACAGTTTCAAATAAATCATAGACACCTTCTTTACCATAACCTTTAGCTGGTATTTCCAAATTAACTTCTTTTGTTAATTCTGATGGAGCAATTCTTGGACCAATTGATGAACCTTTTTTTGACGCATCAGAAACATGTTTCAAAATCAATGGCTTAAGGTTCGTTAATAGGTAGTCTAGCTCCTGTACTCTATTCAACTCTAATGAACTTGAAATTTTTGGCATACTTGAATAATTTGAACAAACAAACGAGCAGACAAACAAACAAACAAACAGCACTTATCAGCCTCTACTTGCTTTTATTCAGTACTTCAGATAAATAATTTTCACAGTTCAAACGGTTCGATTTATTCGAGGCTCGAGAAATCATCGATTACGTCTTTTCCGATTATGTCATCCTCAAACTTTTGACACTTTGATACCAAAATCTCGAACAATGTAGCTCGAGAACTAAAGACAAAGCGAGATATGATAGTTATAGGTTGTGACCGGTGTTGAAGATTAGAGTTGTTGTGTTCCAGCTTGATAATTCTCTTTGTTGAGTCATGAATCCACTTAATGATTTTAGAAATGCACCATAATGAATCTTGGAATGAAAAAAAGAGAATCAATATATCATATTTCACGAGCTTAACATACTTTATGTTCCCAAAGAGTACTTCACAAAATCTTAAACTTGAATTGTTACAACCGTCACTATCTAGCCGGCTATGGTACTTGGTAAGGGAGAAATTTTCATTAGATAGTTGCTATCATTGGCATGTACAAGCGTTAGCTCATTTCACAAAGCTATGAAAGTTAATTATTCCAATTTTCCTTTAGTTCATCATCTTAGCTCTTGCATGTTTACCAATATCATTTGTGATACAAGTGTATCTCGGAAGTCATTCTAGATTTGATGCCACCTCACAATTATATGGCTACAGGTATCTAGAATGAACCAAATTCATGCTTGGTTGGTACCATTGACTGTTGATTTGATATAACAATTTTACTATAAAAGTAGTACGAATTGTCCTTATTTGAAATCTCTTGATTCCCTTCTTCTTCTCTCTAGATCATCTTGGAGATATACTAAGGGATATCAACGAACTGATTACGAACAATTTACAACAACTTTACAAAACCGAATCTTCTAGTCAATTAACAATGGGTGGTTCAAAAGGTGGAAAAGGTGGTAAACAAGCTTCTCAAAACGCAGCTAAGGCTGCTGAAAATTTAGCTGATTCTAATATGCATAATGCACAAGCAAACAACAAATCTACTAATAGAAGTATGCAATCACAAATGGGACACAATAATTCTTTGAACCAAGGTGCTTCAAGTGGAAAGGGCAAGTGAAGTGTTCATACTTCTTAAATTCTTCACTATTCTCAAAGTTATTTGGTATTTGATGTTGATATGAATGATAAATAGTTTTCTCTTTCAAATATATATTTATGGATCCAAGTATTTTAATTAGTGTACGAAAAATTGTTTTCTGCTTTAATATTGCGAAAGGAATTTCCAAGGTGCAAAACGACAAAATAACGATATAAACATATAATGAGAATTAAATAGGGGGCATCGTTGTAGTAATCAGTATTGAAGACATTCCATGACTTATATTGATGTAATATAATATTGAAATTCTGTCTAATTTATCGTCATGGCGCCTTATAAATGTTAATATAGACCATAGAGGACAAGACTAGGAATTACTCCGGCTATCTAAAGAAACCTGCAAAATCAAAATAAGGTATAAAGATAAAAATCTAGTCTAATTTATAAAAGCTTACATATTGACATTTAAGTTAATGAACTAAAAGTCAAAGAATCTTTCAATTTGAAAGAGAGAAGATTAATAACTGCAACATCATCAGCTCGAATTTTTTTTTTTTTGGTGGTAGCTATATATATAATATGATTATATCATGTACCCTATATATATGATTAATTATGAAAGCTATTATTATATAAGGCTGTGTGTATACTAGAATATTAATAAATATTAATATAATTATTTATAATTATATATAATACATAATTTATTATAATCAGGATATTAATTTAATTATTATATTAATATATATATTATATATAAATAATATTCATAATTTTATAGACGTTTTTAAGCAAATAATAACTCGAAAATAGAAAGCCCCGACATAATGATTTCGAAATTAATTATTACAAAACTAGTTTAAAAACCTATGTTTAAAAAACATTATGCTAACGTTACAACACTTGTATAAATATTACAATATACATAATATAAATGTGCTAAAATCGTTGTTTTCTTAAACAGCGGCGCTTCTGCCCGTTTACGGAAAACAGTATTAATGAAATATGCAAATTCGCGAACCTTTTAAATATTTTGACGGCAACTCAATCAATAGAACTCTTTGCTTCATCAAAATTTGACATATAAACCATCTGTGATCTCACTTATCAATAGAGCGGGAGGAATAAATTGATTTGGTGTTGCTCTGAAGGTACTTAAACTACCAGTATGCAATCAGAGAGGAACGCCCCATTAAATGAGCCTTCTGAAAACAATGAACTCCAAAATTTAGGTATCAAATTAGTGGAACAGACCTCATTAGAACACAAAATTCAAACAAATGCCAATAAGCTGATCACCCAAAAAGAGATTGAATCTGACCTTAAGAGGCTAGAGAAGTCCGAACAGTCGCTGAACCGTGTTAAATATGAATTGAGGAAGTTAAATGACAGATTAAACAATCCAAGAACAAAGATATCTCAAAAACATGAGATAAAGGAACAGATCAAAACTATGACAGATGAACAACTCGTACCCACTGAGAATGATATAAAGGATATAAAAGAAAGATTGGATGCTAATACTTCAAGTCAAAATGTTAATGATACCCCTGGTGAAGGTGGAAGACTTCCCAATGAATCCGAGAAAGACTATCTCATACGTACTGGTAAAATCACAGCTTTTGGTAATACCGCTGGGTTTGTTGTTGATGAAGATCATGATCATAAAGAACCAAGTGAAGCGGTGTCTCATCAGAATTTAAGAATACCTGGATTCCATGTAGATCGTTCAAAGGATGAGATAGATGTGAAAGAGGAGGATGATGAAAAAGATGAGAATACTGTTGGTTTCAAGAGGAAGTTTGAGAGCGACAAAGATGAAGAAAATTACGAGCTATCAGGTAACGAAGAAGAGGATGAGTTCAAAGTTACGAAGAATTCATCCAAGAAATCGAAGTTGTTATCGGATGACGAAATTAGAAATATTGACGATGGGGTAGAAAGCTTTTACCAAGATAGATTAAATACATGGATCTATAGAAGATCTCAATTGAGAAGTGATAAAATAAAATCAAGCAAAGCAAATCTTCAAGCAGAAGCTGAAGACAATAAACCAGAATGGTTAAAACCTCATCCAAATTTACCAGATGCTGTCTTAAATCATGATTTCAAGGTCCCAGGTGACATTTATCCTTCATTATTTGATTATCAAAAAACTGGTGTCCAATGGCTTTATGAGTTATATTCCCAAAAGCATGGAGGAATTATTAGTGATGAGATGGGTTTAGGTAAAACTATTCAAATTATTTCATTTTTAGCAGGCTTACATTACTCTGGGAAACTAGATAAGCCAGTTTTAGTTGTATGCCCAGCTACTGTTATGACTCAGTGGGTTAATGAATTTCATACTTGGTGGCCACCTTTAAGGACAATGGTTTTGCACTCCATCGGAACTGGTATGAAAGGTAACATTAAAGAAGAAGATCTTGAAAAATTATTACTGAAAGAAGGAGATGGACAACTGGATGATAATGAACCTAGTATTAGATCCTTGAAATCAGGCTCAAATGTTCAAACAATTATTGACACTTTATTAACAAAAGGCCATGTTGTAATTACCAGTTACGTCGGATTGAGGATTTATGAAGAGCAACTACTAAACATAAATTGGGGGTATGTAGTGCTGGATGAAGGTCATAAAATAAAAAATCCAAACTCGAACATCACCATTTTAAGTAAAAGACTTAAAACTTATAACAGAGTCATCTTATCAGGTACTCCTATTCAAAACAATTTGATTGAGCTTTGGTCATTATTTGACTTCATATTCCCAGGAAGATTAGGTACACTACCCATTTTTCAAGAAGAATTTGAAACTCCAATCAAAATTGGTGGTTATGCAAATGCTAAAAACTTGGATGTCAAAATTGGTTATCAGAAAGCTGTGATTTTAAAAGAATTGATCCAGCCTTTTTTATTGAGAAGAGTGAAAATGGATGTTGCAAGAGATTTACCTTCAAAACAAGAATTTGTATTAATGTGTCGTTTAACACAGTACCAGAAGGAGAAGTACATCGAATTTCTAAGGTCTACAGAATTCAAAGTCAATTCATATTTAGGTGCTATTGATACACTTAGAAAAATATGTAATCATCCAGATTTAGCAGATGTTCATTTCCTGGAAGGTTCGAGAGAATATGGTGATCCTTCAAAATCAGGTAAATTACAAGTTATAAAATCTTTACTTACTCAATGGAAGCAAGAAAAACATAAAGTTTTGTTGTTTACTCAAACCAAACAGATGATGGTGATTTTAGAGAAATTTTTACAAACAACCTTTGATGATTACAAGTACATGAAAATGAGTGGTGAAACTGGAATTGGAAAAAGACAAGATATGATTTATGAATTTAACAATGAAAATTATGATTTATTCTTACTTACAACTAAAGTTGGTGGATTAGGTGTTAATTTAACAGGTGCTGATAGAGTGATTATATTTGATCCTGATTGGAATCCATCAACGGATCTACAAGCCAGAGAAAGAGCATGGAGGTTAGGTCAAAAGAAGGAAGTTCTGATTTATAGATTGATCATTGGTGGTTCAATTGAAGAAAAGATCTACCATAGACAAATCTTTAAGCAACTACTTACAGATAAAATTTTGAAGGATCCAAATCAGAAAAGATTTTTCAAAAATAGTGAACTACATGATTTATTCACTTTAACTGATTTTGATGATGATACAGATAGTGGAAATATTTTCAAAGCTACAAATGGTGGTAAAAGTTCTAGGAAAAATACACAAGATGATTTAGTCAAGATTCGAGAAATTAAAGGTGTTAGTAAATTAGAAAAATTTAAGGATGAATCACAAAAGAAAACTGAAGATGAGCGATTATTAACTGGCCTTTTCAAAAATACAAATGCTGTCACACAAGCTGTAAGACATGATGATGTTGTTGAAACACACTCCAGACCAAAAGATGATTTATTAGAGCGTGAAGCCAGAAAAGCTGCAAACGAAGCATTAGAAGCATTGAAGAAATCACGTAAACAGGTTAAAAAAGCTGGACTTGGTGTGCCAACATTCACTGGTAGATTTGGTATTGCTGGTAGAGCTGCATCACCTGCATTTGGAAATAGATCAGTTGGTCAAAGTCGTTCATCAACACCATTCAACTCGGCACAATCATCGTCTTCAATTTTGTCAAATATTAAAAAAAACAAAGACGCAGAAGCTCAAAATACAACGGCCGGCACATCTGAACTAATTAAAAACTCTGAAACCATTGACAAAATGAGAGATTATTTGAGTAAACAAGATGGTAATTTTGCCAAATCAGGAGAAATATTAAATGGTGTTTCTATAGAAATTAATGACAAAAAGGATTTAGCGATTGTTAGATCAATGTTAAAAGGGATTGCTAAATGGGATACAAATAGGTCAGGCTGGAAATTAAAAGAGGAATTTAAGTAGATAATACTACGATGCATATTATGACGTTAATGTTTTACATTTGTAGTAGCTGGTATATTACAGAGTGTTATTCCATAGAACTAAATGTAAAAACTGTTGTTTCTATAAACACATGCGAATTAAGCACAATTCCTCTAAAATAACATTAAATTTAATAAATCACTGATAATTAATGGTATTAAATCAGTAACTACGACCAAATAAGGTATAGTTGATAGCCTTTTGACCACATCTAACACATTTTTGACCTGGTTTCAAAGTTGGTTGTTCAAATGGAATACATAATGATTTAGCACCCATACTTGGAGCTTTTTCATCAACTTCTTCATCTTCACCATCATCTTTTTTAGCGGAAGCATCTTTGATATCTTCTTCACATTCCATAACACCACACCATGGTGCTAAGATAACATTCTTAGCATTTAAAGCTGGAACGAAATCTTTCCATTCTTCAACGACAACTTTATGAGTATCAAATGAATCTTTAGCTTTATTGTATAAATCTTGATGTAATTCATCAAAAATTTCTGGAATTTTAGTTTCTAATTCATCTAATAAAACAGTGTATTTTTTAGAATCATTACGACGAACAACAGTAACTTGTTTCTTTTCTAAATCTTTTGGACCAAATTCTAAACGAATTGGTAAACCTTTTAATTCCCAATCAGAGAATTTCCAACCTGGTGAATAATTACTACGGTAATCACCAATAGCTCTAATACCAGATTTCAATAATCTATTTTCAATTTCCTTAGCACCATCGTAAATAGCATTCTCTTGTTCTTTTGAGGTCTTAGCTGTAACACCAACTGGGATAACAACAGCTTGGTTTTCAGCAACTCTTGGTGGGATAACTAAACCTTTGTTATCGGAATGAATCATAACCATAACACCAATAACACGAGTTGATAAACCCCAAGAATTTTGCCATGCGAATAATTTTGGTTTATCTGGACCTTCTGGGTTTTCAACACTGATGTTAAACATTTTGGAGAAATTTTGACCTAAGTTATGAGAAGTACCACCTTGAATACCACGACCGGTAGCTGGAATATAACCTTCAACAGTAGTTGTGTAAAGACCACCAGCGAATTTTTCCTTTTCAGTTTTTTTACCTCTAACAACAGGAACAGCTAATAATTCTTCATAAACACCAGCATACCATTCTAAGATTTGTAAGACTTCAGCATCGGCTTCTTCATAAGTTAGATGAGCAGTATGACCTTCTTGCCATAAGAATTCTCTTGTTCTCAAAAATGGTTGAGGATGTTTAAATTCCCATCTAACAACAGAGTTCCATTGATTTAATTTCAATGGTAAATCTCTATGTGACTGAATCCATTTAGCATAGTATGGATACATAACAGTTTCAGAAGTTGGTCTAATAGCAACTGGTTCTTCTAAATCAGAACTACCAGCTTTTGTAACCCAAGCGACTTCAGGAGCAAACCCTTCGATATGATCTTTTTCCTTTTCTAAGACTCTTGAAGAAACAAACATAGGGAAATAAGCGTTTTTAACACCAATTGATTTAATTCTTGAATCAAAATATTGTTGAATTTTTTCCCAAATAGCATAAGAAGCTGGTCTTAAGATATAACAACCTGAGACATCATAATATTCCAACATTTCACCTTTGGTTAAAATTTGTTGATACCAACCTGGGAAATCTAAAAATTTATCAACAGTAACCCCAACTAATTTAGCACCTTCCAATTGAGCTTCTTTTTTAGCAGCGGCTTCCTTTTTAGCGACAGCAGAATTTTTATCAGCAGCAGGAGCAGGAGCAGGAGCTGCAGAGAAATCAACAGTGATTAATTCAACACCAGTGGATTTTAAATATGATAAAATTGATTTACCCTCAACAACGGCTTTAGAGCTTTCAGTGGTTAGTTCATAATTTGAAGATTCTTGAATTTCCTTATCAACTAAAACTTTGATTTTACCATCAGCATGATCTTTGGAAATGTTAGCAACGGAAAATTCCTTTGGGGTGACACCAAAAAATTCTTGAACCAAGTCTTCCTTGGCTAATCTTGGGTCTTTAACACCAGCACTTGAAGCAATGATGTTTGATGGTGTGCTTGTTGATTGTAAAGCGAAGACAACGACTGGGACCGGAGTTGCAGTTTTGGCGGTCTTTGGCTTGAACACTAGGGCTTTTGTGGCAGCAGCATCTTGGGATGAGACCTGAGCGATGGATAGAGCAGCAAGGGAAGCTTCTAAAGCCATGATGTATGGTTAACGATGGGCTGAGCGTATGGGTTTCTAGTTCAGTTTAGTTTGATCCAGTCAAGATCACTATCATTTGTTGAAGTTTTCAGATTTTTTTTCTGGCTCAAACATTTCGCGAATTTTTCAGCGTCATTAGAATTTTTCGTCAAGGACAACTTTCAAGGGCGCTTTTGCAGGGGAAAAACCAGGACATAGATTCTGGAAAGAGAAAATACAGTGTTTTATTTGAGGAAGTAAACCTGCTCTCATGCTGCTGTGGATTTTGGGATATAAGTTATTGATATAAGCTATGGAGAAAGAGTCATTTGATGCTTAGATACAATAAGATAGCACTGTCGACACTGTACAAAATGGCAGATCAGTGGAAATTTCACAGATCATGACAGTGAAAACGATACTAATTTTAGAAACAAGAGAACAGGAAAAAGCAAAATTTGCTTAAAAAATTTATAACAAGTATCTGCTATGTCTCTACACCACCCAATAATAGCGTTTTACCAGTAATTTATTCCTTCGATAGCTGAACTCCTCTGTTTAAAAACTTCAACTCAGGGTAAAATTCGCGAGAATTCCGCACCAAGAAACGAAAAATCGACAACTGATAAAAAAAATGAAAATGTCGATTGTTAGTCACAATTCGAAGCGTTTTGGTATAAAGAAAGACATATTCCTGTAATAATATAACTACAGTGGCTACTTTCCAGGTCAATTTGATTATTTATTACCCATAGAAACAATGGCTGAATTATACGTCCACGATGTCACTGGTGTGGATGCTCCAAGTGCCGCAGGTACTAAGGAAGCTCCATACAAAACACCAGCTTATGCATTATTTATTAAAGAAGATGCCAAAGTCTTTGTTTACAAGAAAGATGAAGAAACTGATGGTTATGTTGAAATATCTCCAAGTGCATTGAAAAAGGCTAAAAAAGGTGCTGATGGTTTAAAGAAAAAAGCTGAAAAAGCTAAAGCCGCTGAAGCTCAAAAAGCTCAAAAAGATGCTGAAGATGCTGCTAGAAAATTAGAAGCTATGAAAATTTCTATAAAAGAAGATGAATCTTTACCAAAAGCTATAAAGGGTAAGATCAGAGATTTGGAAGTTGGTAAAAGATTCAAAGTCTCTGGTTGGATTCATAGATTCCGTTCTCAAAAAGGTTTAGCATTTATTGTCTTGAGAGACGGTACTGGTTTCGTTCAAGCTGTTTTATCTGGTGATTTAGCTAATGCTTACCAAACAACTACTTTAACCTTAGAATCAACAGTTACCTTATATGGTACTGTTCAAAAATTACCAGAAGGTAAATCAGCAGTTGGTGGTATTGAATTAGTTGTTGATTATTATCAAGTTATTGGTTTAGCTCCAAGTGGTGAAGACGCATTCACCAACAAAATTCAAGAAGGTGCTGATCCTTCATTATTATTAGATCAACGTCATTTAGCTCTACGTGGTGAAACTTTAAGTGCTGTCATGAAAGTTCGTGCCTCTTTATTAAAAGCTATCCGTCAAGTTTATATTGAAGAAGGTATAACAGAAGTTACTCCACCTTGTATGGTTCAAACTCAAGTTGAAGGTGGTTCTACTTTATTCAAGCTAGACTATTATGGTGAAGAATCTTACTTAACTCAATCTTCACAATTATATTTAGAAACTTGTTTACCAGCTCTTGGTGATGTTTATTGTGTTCAAGAATCTTTCAGAGCTGAAAAATCTCATACTCGTCGTCATTTGTCTGAATATACTCATATCGAAGCTGAATTAGTTTTCTTATCATTCGATGAATTATTAACTCATATTGAAACTTTGATCACTAAATCTGTTCAATATGTTTTAGAAGATCCAGTTGCTGGTCCATTAGTTAAACAATTACATCCAGATTTTGTTGCACCAAAGATGCCTTTCAAAAGAATGGAATATATTCATGCGCTAGATTGGTTAAACGAAAACGGTATTCCAAACGAAGATGGTAAACCATTTGAATTTGGTGATGATATTGCTGAAGCAGCTGAACGTAAAATGACTGATACTATTGGTGTTCCAATTTTATTAACTCGTTTCCCAGCGGAAATCAAATCCTTCTACATGAAGCGTTGTGAAGATGATCCAAGAGTTACTGAATCTGTTGATGTTTTAATGCCAACTGTTGGTGAAATCACTGGTGGTTCAATGCGTTCTGAAGGTTTAGAAGAATTAGTCGAAGGTTTCAAACGTGAAGGTATCCAAGATTTAGACGCTTACTATTGGTTCATTGACCAACGTAAATATGGTACATCTCAACATGGTGGTTACGGTCTAGGTACTGAACGTATCTTGGCTTGGTTGACTAACCGTTTCACTGTTAGAGATTGTTCTCTATATCCACGTTTCTCTGGTAGATGTAAACCATGATTTCACTAGTCTTATTATTGATATTACTATTATAAGGATTTCGCTAAAGATTAAGTGTTTTATAGATAGCGGTTATAGTAATGTCAATGCTTTACCATTATGTTCATATAACAGATTGTAATGAATATATAGTAGTAGTCAGCTTTAATGAAGTTGTACTCTCGCAAATTTTCGCTTATTGTTGCGCAAATGGCCTGGTCGCGCTTTCCGTATCGGGCGATGTGGCCGTGTCACAGCCATTTTTTTTTTCGTGTCGCAATTTTTGCGCGATGATTCATTTTTCGTTATCGGAAACTTCAAACTTGTTGCATAAGTGGAAAAAAAGATTCATCTTTTGAATTTAAACCAAGGATTCTTCTTTTACTTCTGACTCAATCGAATCAAGAAACAACTGAAACGTTTTTTTTTGAATAGAACAGAAAACAATTGAACAGCAAATATAACAAACATGTCTGAAAAACCTGCTGAATTGAAATTATGGGGTGGTAGATTCACCGGTGCTACTGATCCTTTAATGAATTTATATAATGCTTCATTACCTTATGATCAAAAAATGTATAATGCTGATTTAGAAGGTACCAAGGTTTATACTGCTGGTCTAAACAAGATTGGTTTAATTACTGACGAAGAATTGAAAGAAATTCATAGAGGTTTAGAAGTTATAAAAGAAGAATGGAAATCTGGTAAATTTGTGGAGAAAGATGGTGATGAAGATATTCATACTGCAAATGAAAGAAGATTAGGTGAAATCATTGGCCGTCAAATCTCTGGTAAAGTTCATACTGGTAGATCAAGAAATGATCAAGTTGCAACTGACATGAGAATTTTTGTTCGTGATGAATTGACAAAAATATTGGGCTTCTTGAAAGAATTGATTTCAACAATTTTGAAAAGAGCAGAAACTGCCAGGTTATACTCATTTACAAAGAGCTCAACCAATCCGTTGGAGTCATTGGTTGAGTATGTACGCTACTTATTTCACAGAAGATTATAAAAGATTAAAACAAATCATTGAAAGATTAAACGTTTCTCCATTAGGTGCAGGTGCTTTAGCTGGTCATCCTTATGGTATTGATAGAGAATTTTTAGCTGAAAATTTAGGATTTCAAGGCGTTATTGGTAATTCTTTAACTGCAGTTTCTGATAGAGATTTTGTTGTCGAAACCATGTTTTGGTCATCATTATTTATGAATCATGTTTCAAGATTTAGTGAAGATATGATTATTTATTCTACTGCAGAATTTGGCTTTATCAAATTAGCTGATGCTTACTCTACTGGATCTTCGTTAATGCCACAAAAGAAAAACCCTGATTCATTAGAATTATTAAGAGGTAAGTCAGGTAGAGTTTTCGGTTCATTAGCTGGGTTCTTAATGTCAATTAAATCAATCCCATCAACTTATAACAAGGATATGCAAGAAGATAAAGAACCATTATTTGATTGTTTAACAACAGTGGAACATTCAGTTTTGATTTCAACTGGTGTGTTATCAACTTTATCAATCAATAAGGAAAAAATGGAAGGTGCATTAACTATGGATATGTTGGCAACTGATTTAGCAGATTATTTAGTGCGTAAAGGTGTTCCATTTAGAGAAACTCATCATATTTCTGGTGAATGTGTTAAAACAGCTGAAGATGAAAACTTATCAGGTATTGATCAATTAACTTTAGAGCAATTCCAAAAAATCGATTCAAGATTTGAAGCAGATGTTAAAGATGTTTTCAGTTTTGAGGTTTCAGTTGAAAGAAGAACTGCTATTGGTGGTACTGCTAAATCTGCTGTTAAAAGACAATTAGATTCTTTGAAAGAGCAATTGAATTAGATCTCGTTAGATTTGACTAGTTCTCTGTGAGGGTATCAAATTAAAAACTGGTCGTATCATTAAATTTTATATAGAATTCTTGTATGTACACTAATTTCCAAAATAGTTGTTGAAGTAGTTTCGTATCAACCAGCGAGGGATTAAACTAGATCCAAAATGATCCAAAAATCTTGCACCAGTACCAACATATTCAATTGAATTATTATCATCACCATATAATATATCAAATATCTTGTAATGAAGTGTTTTCAATGGTTTACCTTTAATCCCGAAATTCTTTTTAGAGTTATTTGAATTTATGCATATTGAACCTAATTTTAGATTTGTAATATTCAGACCTTCATAATCTTGAGCCAAGTTTTGTGATAAAGTTTGTAAAAAATTTGAAGTTATATTCTCTACAGAATGATATGTTAACTGTACTGATGATGATAAAGTTGGGGTCACGAAAATCAAATTTGAATCAAACTTCTCTGCAATTCCAATCAATCCGTTGATTAATAAGTTGAAAGGTAACAACATCTTATTCTGAATGTTGTATGTCCATGTTGAACATGGAATCATATGAAGTTTACCCGATGGGAAATATAAGTCAGGTATCAATATTATACCAACTAAGTTCAATTTATTTGGTTCTGCACCTTGGAAAGGGATATGATCTGAAGATAACAGATAATCAAACTTTCTTATTTGTTCAGCATTGAATTCATCATTAGCTGGATCATTTGATACTATCAAACTTTTAATATCTTGGATCGATTCATTATTAAAGAATTTCACATCTGCCTTAGAGTTTGTTGAAGTGATATACACTATAAACCCACGGGTTTCCAAATCATTAGCAATATATCTTGTCAATGGCTCAGTAACTGATCCAACAATCAAAACAACATCTTTCCTAGCGCCATTTGGTAGTCTTTGAGCTCTTCTTTTAATCTTTGAATTATATCCAATTTGGGATTTAACAACTTTTTGTAGATAATACCCACTTATTCCCAGTACAGAAGCACCTAATAATAAGTTCAATGCTTTATTCTTATTGTAAAAGCTTCTCACATTACTTAGGTCCCAAAAGCCACCACTATAAGAGCTTCTAGCATCAGCGGAAGCTGGAACATATGAAGAATCACCTCCAGAGAGATTGCCATAAGCAGAGATGACTTTGTCCGAGATGGAGGACGTGGTATCACCCACTGTGTTCACAGCTGTGTTGAAAGACGACTGTGCCTTCTTACCTAGGTAGTATACTGTATCAAAAGTCTTCTCTACTGGATCCATGCTGCCTATCTAGCGTTCTCAAACACTATTATTGTTAAATTGTGCCACTGAATCTCAGCTGAAGGTCAAAAAATCTTGTGAAGTTTTCCGACAAGAATCGAAGTTTCGCGAACTTTTTTCTTCTCAGGAAAATGCTCAGCAAAAGATTGAGATTCTGGTCATAAACCACTTGAACAACTACTCAATCAGGTGCTACAAGTTGTCAAGTATCACTAAAGAATAGCATAGAAAAAGACACAATGGGTATCAATAATCCTGTTCCTAGAAGCTTAAAGAATGAAACTAGGTGAGTATCGCATGGTTTTGGACGGTGGTGATTTGGCACAACCCCCCGAAGTTTGGTGTGAGAAAAGACAAGAGTATGGGTTAATGGAGGTATTTTAATGGGATAGCCTTTAGTTTCAAGCACTAAATAGAATTGATAATTACAAAGTGATGGTATTGCTTTGACATTAATTTTAAAGTCTCTTAATTAGTGGTTCTGGCTTGATAATTTCATTTGAAACTACCGGATCACTTGTTGAAGACCTATCCCGATCTGTCCATTATAAGATGCTCCACCATGAACAAAATTGATTAACTTCAAGGGATATTGTCAGGAGTCCTATATCAATTTGAATCACCACTATGACGTCGAAGGTCTTATAACTAACAGATACTCTCATAGAAAAGCTGCAAAAATTCTTGCTAGTTTCATCAAACCGAATCAAATACTTGGTGTTGATCAAGTTATTCCACCCGAGATTTTACAAAACGCCAAAGGTTTAGCAGTGATAACAGTCTTAAAAGCTGGGTTCTTATTTTCAGGAAGAGCTGGTTCGGGTGTCATTATTGCAAGATTACCTGATGGTTCATGGTCTCCACCTTCTGCCATTGTTACTGCAGGTGCTGGTGTTGGTGGTCAAATTGGTGCTGAATTGACAGATTTCGTTTTCATTTTGAACAACAAGGAAGCTGTGGATTCCTTTGCGCAAGCTGGTTCAATTACTTTAGGTGGTAACATTTCAGTCGCTGCTGGTCCTTTAGGTAGAAATGCTGAAGCTGGTGGTACTGCATCCTTAAAATCTGCAGCAGCTATCTTCTCTTATTCTAAAACAAAAGGTCTATTCGCAGGTGTGTCACTAGAGGGCTCTGCTATTGTAGAGAGAAGAGAAGCCAACAGAAAGTTTTATGGTAATAATTGTAAAGCTAGACAAATCTTGTCTGGTAGAGTAGAGGCACCAGCTTCATGTGAAGCTTTGTTTAGAGTTTTGGATTCTAAAGCTTTCAACAAAAGAAGAGATTACTATGATGATGATAGTTATTATGATGATATCCCTGAATTCAATTCAGAAACTACCTCTATGGAAAGTGATGATAGATCTTACCACAGAGGTGCTGCTTTTGCTAGAGGAGGTGGTGGATCAAGTTCAAGAAGAACTACATCAAGAATGTCAGATGATGATTTCTCAGATGATGATGGTGATTATTATAATAGAGGAAGTTCAAGACTAGGATCTAATGGTACTGGATCAAGATCAAGAGCAGGTACCGGCCATAAAAGTTCGTCCTGGGAAGATGATGTCTATGATCGTTATGATTCTCCAAGATCAAGAAATAGAGATAGTGATGATATTGATGACCTGAATCGTCGCTTCCAAAGATCTCATTTTGAATCATCTTACTCTGACAAGCCATCAAGACCAAGATCTGAAAAACCAAACTTTGGCGGTGCTGGAAGTACAAGTGGTGGATCAAGATCTGCAGCTCCTGCTCAACCAAGAGGTTCAAAAGCTATTGCATTGTTTTCTTTTGATGGGGAACAACCTGGTGATTTACCATTCAGAAAAGGTGATGTTATTCAAATAGTGAAAAGATCAGAATCAACAGATGATTGGTGGACTGGCAGAGTAAATGGTAAAGAAGGTATCTTCCCTGCAAATTACGTTGAGCTGGCTTAAACTATATCTTTAGCATGGAATTATGCTCTTGAGTACTCGGGTTTTTTCTTTTGAAGCTTTGATGTTGACTTTGATTTTAATTTTTGGTTTCTTTTTTTCACCAAGAAAATAGACAATTATGATTTGAAATTTGCATTATAGAATGAATAGTTATTAATCGTTGCTCTTTCATACTAAACTTTATCATATGAAAGGTGATTGCAAATTTAAAACTAGAATTGAAACTGTTAATTAAAAATATATGATTGAATGAAAGAGAAAGTGAAAGGTTTTTACTCTCTCCTCTTTGTTATATATTCGATCCTTCAGTAACTATTTAATTGTATAATTATATTAATTTTTTTAGCTTTAATCCTAGAAAACTTTTTTTGTAATTTATTTAACATGAATTATGGTAGTTAAACCTTTCATGGACGGCCATATAATTATAAAGAACACTCCAGCCTGCTAATCGATCAGATATTGCTTTATAATATCATCATAGTTCGGTCGCTGATCGCTCAAGCTAAGATAAATTCATTCTAAACTATATAAAAAGTATACACTAATTTATTCATTAATACAAAGAAAGTTCATTAATAATATGGGAGTATTATACAGTATATACCTTGATAAATTAGTGAATGATTTGAAAAAGACTAATGTATCAACCGTGTTTCAGCAAGTCTTTTCTTTCTGTAAGTTTTTGTTTTCGTTTTTGAATTTTTTTTTCTCTTTTTTAAATGTTTTTTTTTTTAAATGATATTTCCAAATGAAAGGATTCTTTTGTATAGCAATTATTTTTTTTATCTCTCAAATCCAAACAATTTGATTGCACCAACTAATCTTGTTTTGAATAAATCGGTAAATTCAGAATCCTTTCCAATCGAGACTAATGATTCTTTAACTGACTCGATTTTATTATCCCACAAAGTTACCAACAAGTACTTCAATATTTTTTTCAAGTTTCGTGGTCTTGTAGCTGCTGGATATTTCAAAAAATCAATGTAACGTAACGAAACTCTTTCAAGTTCAGCATAAAGTTTTTCATTTGATTCATTTTCAAGACCAGTGGTATAAAACTCCAAATAGCTCATTGGTGAAGTAGATTGTTTGGACATAACGTAAGCTGCATGTACATCTAAAGAAGAATCACTGATATAAGGCGGATTTGATAATGGAACCAATTTATATTGCTTACCATTGATATTTTGAATAAGTGGCTGAGGTAAAACAGATGAAACACCTGTAGCGTTGGTTGATCCTGAAGGAATGGAAGGTATTGCTGACTGGATAGTAGAATTGTATGTGCTGTCACTTGGAAGTAAATAATCATTGATAGGAGGAGAGATTGGTTCATCAACAAAATGCAGCTGTGAACCTTGACGATGTTGAGAATGATTAATTGGATGAAAATTTGTTGTGCTTGATGTTTTTGGTTCTTGTTTAGTCAAATTTGCAGGCTTTTCATTTGTAATGGTAGTCGAATTAGATGATATGGAAACACTTTTAGAACCTCTTATAGAGCCATTAGAATTCTCCAACTTAACGAGACTGGTTTGTAAAATCAATCCGTACAAGTTGACACCATTTAACTTCTGATGAATGGTTTCAGCATCTGATCTCTTTTCAAATTCGATATAGTTTTCTTTTGAGTTATTCAAAATAACAAATTTAAGAGCTTTACCATCCAACTTGTATTTTGCCAAAAAAAGCTTAAAAAAATTCTCATTTACAGCTTGTGGTAAATTGTAAATATAAAGCTTGGTTGACGAAGTACCATTAGAAGCTGAATTAATAGAGTTTGAAGTGACCAGTGGTAAAGATCTTGGGGAAGTGGTAGCAACAGATGTATCTTTCGGGTGACGTTCAGCTTTCTTCAAGGCTTTCACACATGTTAATTTTTTACCCTTATACGCAACTTTATGACAACTTTCAATAGCATTAACAGCGCTACTGTGTTCCTTGAAAGTCACAAAGCACCATGCTGACTTAAAAGTTGGAACACTTTCTTTGTAAATTTCACGAATAGATCCATAAACACCAAAAAGGGTTTGAATCTCTTCGTCAGAGACATTAACTGGTAATCCTTTAACATAGATTTGACAGAATTTTCCATCATTAACAGAATTGGAAGTAGTGGAAGTATTAGTTGTCACTTGGGTGCTACCTTTAGTAGTAGTTGATTCAGGTGGAGAAGTACTAGATTGAGCTCCATGTTTCATTTTATCTAATGCCGGAGTATGGATAGTGGTGACTAGAGATTCTTCAGTATTACTTTTTTCCAAAGGTGGTGGTGATGGATTTGAAACATCTGTTGATTTCATGTTTTGAGAAGGATCCATATTAGTACTTCTAAAAGTATCTTGACTAAATTGTCTGATAGATTTTGGGATGTGAATTGAACAATGAATCTTGGAACCATCAATCACTGATGAATTATAAGTTTCAACAAACCAAAGTGCAGTTTCTTTATCCTCAAATGAAATAAAACCTTGACTCTTATCCAAATCAAGTTTACAAGATAAAATTTTACCAATATGTTTAAATTTTTCATAAAATCCACGTAAGGATAAATGATTAACATTTAAATTGGAAACAAAGACATTTGTACTCATAAATGATTTATTTTTACCTTTAATATAAGGCATAATTCTAATTTCTTTCCCATAAATTAATTTATAGTTAAGATCATCCATTGCTTTTTTTGCATCAGATTCATTTGAAAAATTAACATAACCATAACCAAATGATTTTTTCGTAGTTGGAGAATAACAAATTTTAACAGATAAAAGTGATTTATAACCTGAGAACAACCTTTGAAGAGCCGCATCATCAATTGAAGGATCTAAATCACCAATGTAAAGTGTAGTTGCAGAGCCAAAATTTGAAGATTGTAAATGAGAATGTTGATATTGATGTTTAACTTTTGGTTCAGAAATATTTTTAATCTTTAATAATTCCGGTCTATCAGTAACAGATGATGCATTTGCATTTGTATTAACATTTGAATTGGCAGATACTGGAATGCTTATTTCAGTGGTATCAGTAGTACCAGTGGAATTAAATGTGTTTTTCAGTGCTGCATCATTATAAATATCCTTAGAATCGGAAGTTGATGAAAGTGAAATAATATTTGATTCAGTTGATAACTTTTTGTTTGATTCTTCGATATTTAACTTTTTAAAATCATTGAAAAGCTCACTCATACGATCCCTTGAAGCATTCAAGGAAATTGAGTTCAAAATTGAATTTTCATTGGCTTTTTTAGAAATACCAAAGTTGTTATTGTTGTTGTTGTTTTCTTGCATCTTTATTGATTTCAAGAGTGGACTTGATGTTGTTGTGTTTGTATAAACCTAGTGGAAATAAAATCCAAAGCTGCAGAAGAGCGAAGCTCATTATTTATAGAAAGATCAAGCATAGTCATCACATAGAATTCATCTTTGTGTAATTCAACTTTACACAAAACCAAATTGTATTTTAAACAGAAGTGACACAAAATCAACATTATTTATATTTTCCGTTCCAACCTATTTGCCATTTCGCGAATTGCGCGAATTGCGCTAATTGCAATTTGCAATTTGGCGCAAAAAAAAACGAAATTGAAGCGCAATTTTGCAAGAGCATAACTAAACACATTTCAAAAAACATTCATTTCTACAGTAAAATCACTATGAATCGTACACATAATACATTTGAGGAATATCTATAACGTTCAAATCAAACTAACAAAAATATCTTTAAAAAACATAAACTTTATACAAATGTATGAGATATATAATAATGAAACTTTTGGCAAAAAGGAAAAAGACAAAATCAGATCAATGAAAAAAAAGATAAACAAAAAAAAAAAAAAATAGTTTCTATATATCTTTGGTAATCTAAATTTTTTTGAATCAAGTTTTTTCTTTCATATCCTTGCTTGTTTATTCCTTTTGATTATATATATATATATATATATCACTTCATTTTATCCTATTACACACTTAAAATATCTCTACCAAAGATACCTCTCTTAAACCAATCCAAGAATAATAAAACTCTTGTTCTGAAACTAACAGATTGTGCAAAATAAGTACCTCTCCATAAATACATTGCAATTAAACCACCAACAAATGAATAACCTGGTAAATCGAAAACAGCAGAATTACCAATATAAGCTAATGAACCTAAATGTTTATATTGGAAAGGTTTTGAAATTGCATCATCAATATCACCATCTAAAATATCATTAACAGTTAAAGAAACTGAAGATTTTGCTAATTTTGATAATTTTTTACCTAAATATTTACCTTGTTGATGAGCTCTTTGAGCAGTTGCTGGTAATGAAGTAATTCTTGAATCAATATCTTTTAATAAATCAGAAATTTGATTAAATGATAAATGACCACTTTGATTTTGATCATAACGTGGAACTAATTCATTTAAAAAATTTAAAGCTTCAGAAGCTTGTGGATGTCTTTTTGAAATTTCTGAACCTAATTCAAAAATTTCTGAATAACTTAATTTTAAATGTTTAATATCTTCATCTGTAATAATTTCACTTGATGAAATATGTTTTAAATGTTTATCAACAATATATTTACGAACATATTCAACTGTATGATCAGCTAAATCAGTTCTAACAGTTGAACAATCACCAATTGCATAAACATCACCTAATGGAGCACCATAAACTCTTAAATGAGAATCAGTTTCAATAGCTCTTTTATTTCTTTGAGAATTATGTAAAACTGTAACAATTTCTTTTGCTAAAGGATTTTGTGCAACACCAGTTGACCATAAACATAAACCAAATGGTAAACTTTTCAATTCTAATTTACCATCTTCATTCATTTGATTGAAAATAACTTCATCAGGTAAAACTTTAACAACTCTTGAATTTGTTAAAATATCAATATTTTCTTTACCAAATCTTTCAGCAGCATATTCAGAAATTCTTTCATCATAAGTATTTAAAATATTTGATCTTGATTGAATAACATGAACACTTAATTCTTCTCTTAAAATATTTGGATAAGATTTTGGTAAATCTTCATTTAATAAATCATAAACTTCAGCAGCAAATTCAACACCAGTTGGACCACCACCACAAACAACAAAACTTAATAATTTTTTACGTTCATCATCTGAAGTTGTTGGTAAACAAGCTTTTTCTAATAAATAAGTAATTTTTTTTTTAATTGAAACTGCATCTTCAGCAGTTTTCAATTGATTACAATATTCTAAACCTTCAACACCATGAGTATTTGAATTTGAACCAACAGCAACAACTAATTTATCATATGGAACATAAAATTCTTGTTTTTCACCAGTTAATTTATCAAATTGATGAACTTTAACTAATTTATCACTAAATTCAACTTTATCAGCATAAGCTTCTAAATAATGACCATCTAAATGATTAACAATTTTTCTAATACTTTCAATTAAAGTTTTAACTTCTAAAGTACCAGTTGCAGCAGAAGGTAATAAAGGAGTGAAAAGGAAATAATTTGTTGGAGAAATAACAGTAACATCATAATCACTATGATTTAAATTTTTTAAAACTGCAACAGAACCCCAACCTGAACCTAAAACAACTAATTTTGGTCTATAACGTAAATGTTCTTTTTCAGGACTATCATAATCATCTAAATTATATCTTAAAATAGGTAAATTTTCTGGACCACCATTTTCAGGATTTAAAGCTAAAGAATCAATTTTAATATTTTCAGGAATTTCATCAGGATGATAAGTTGTTGCATCATAAATGAAAAACCCAATTAATAAAACACTTAAAGTACAAGTACCTAAACCAACAGCAATAATTGAAAATTTAACTAATTTACCAATTTTAGTATCATTTAAAAAAGTTTTAGCCTTTGGGATAGTTTTTGGGAATTCTAATTGTGAATGGTTTAAATTTGATGAAGATGAAAAAAATCTTGCAACATTTGGATTTGTTAAAATTTTATTTGAAGTAAATAATGATGAAGATTTTGAACATGAATTAAGAAAACTTGTTTTTGATTTAAAAGATGAATTTGAAACAAATGATCTTTTGAAAACATGATTTGTTATTATTGAAGTATTTGAACTTTTATAAAATTGAGTCAAAGATCTTTTAATAAAGAATGACATTGTTTATAAATGTTGATTATTTATAGCAACTAATGACAAACAACACCTTATTGTAGTAGACCTTAAGAACCTATGTGTAATTGACAATGATTTCAATTGTACAAATGATATAATTGATATATTAATTGAATCGATGAGCTAAATCTTTATTTTAAATCTCAAGGATGGAATTTCAATCTATTTATCAGAAATTAATTTGACAATTGATTATTAGTCTTTCTTTTATCGTTGTGAAACACCAGATCAGATGAGAACAACAAGACAAGGCAGTCGTAGCAAAAAAGGTGGTGATGTAGCAGGAGATATGACCGTTGCTAGTTAGCACTGAACTAGGAATAGAGATTGAGTAGTAAGTGATGGGGAATAACAGACTTTAGATGAAATAAATAAAACCAAGTTTGCAATATTTCTTCGAGTGTTGTTTGGCCGCGAGAACCGTAAATGTTTCGGGTTTTTTTTTTAAATTTTAATTTTTTTTTTTTTTTTTTTTTTTTTTTTTTTTTTGGACTTTCCATCTTCGGAGCAGAGTTGGCAGTTGGCAGTTGGTGAAAAAGGGGAGGAATAATGGGATTACTGATGGAAATGTGTGGATATATGGTGTTGCAAATGGTGCTAGAATGATAAGCGATAGTTGTAGAGCCCATTGGATACTACTTTTCCAGATGTTTCTAGCCACATATATAGCACCAATTAGCTTTTGCGAGTATCGATTTCAGTGCACACGGTTATAAAATTTACATGGCATATTCTCACAATTGGTGACAGAACGCAAATTCGCAGTCCGTGAATGGCTTGAAGAGAATTATCAAGAGCTGGGTGATGATAATGTGTTAGCGTTGTGATGTGTTAGTAGAATGAGACTGTCTGTTTTGATGGTTCTTTAGTTGTGCAATTGGTCCTTCTACAGCTCAATGAGTCAAGAATCTTGACACAAACACACAAAAGAAAAAGAAGATTAACTTCAGAGCAATCCAGGAACTAAAATCAGCTAACAAGAGAATGGCATTCTATTGAATAGTATTACTACCTACATTATATGTCTATATGAAATACTATCCCACCAGCTACAGCCTTATATGTTGAGTCCAGTTGTGACCAATCGTGCACCCTGTTTTGGGATTTTGCATCCATGGAGCTCTGTTATCCTTTGGACTCAATTTCGCAAGATGGAAAAACTGAGCGTTCAAAGAATTTGGAAATGAGTGCACTAGAAGAGATTATCACCAGAGAGTATCAATGGCTATTCAAACAGGTGTTGTTACATTAAACCATGCAACCATACAAACCTATCATCCAACAATTATCCCTTCTTCAATGTTCCAGTTTCGCTTTATCTTGTATCTTTATCTTGTATCTGGTATCTCTTCTTGATGTGTTTCGCCAAATTCAGATCTCGAGACACCCAAATGCGGTAATCAGCTTTGCCAAATGGCACAATTTTGCGCAAATCACGATGTGTGCCTAAACCAATGGGTGATGGTTAGTCAAGCACCAAGAAACCAACTTTCAGAACTCGTCCTTGTTAGCTCAGTTGGTAGAGCGTTCGGCTTTTACAGTCAAACTAAGGAAAAGATCCATTTCTTAGCGGAAGTTAACCGAAATGTCGGGGGTTCGAGCCCCCCATGAGGAGTTCTATTTTTTTTTATTTTCTTTATTTTTTTATCTAAGATAATTTTGATGCGGACACTAATACATTGTTTAATTAGTTTATGTGAGTTTCCAGATATTTCCATTTTGATTGATAACTTTGATCCAATTCAATCTTCCACCAAGATAAAATGGTACAGCTACCGTATTGGCATTCAGTGGAACTATCTACCGGTGGGAGACCTATACTACGGGAAAAAGAAGTTGATGTGTTGGTGGAGAATGCTATTGGATTATATCAGGGGAAATCTAAAATATTGAATAGACAAAATGGTCGTATTTATTTAACATCTCAAAGATTAATATATATTGATAATGATGATCCTAAACAATTTTCTGTTTCAATAGAACTTGCTGATGTTTATAAACTTGATTATACTCAAAAATTCTTGAAATCAAGTCCCAAAATTACAATTTTCTTTAAGAAAATTAATAAAAATTCATCAAGTCGACAAGGACAAATTTCAATTCCAATTCAAAAATCTAAAACTTCTACACCAATTCCATGGATATGTCCTCTTTGTTCATATTCTAACACGGTTCAATCAAATATTAATCCAAATAATATAGATTATTTACCTGTATGTGATACTTGTGGTATTAAATCAACTCCAGAATTAATTAAATTAACATTACAATCAGCTAAAAAATCAAATTCATCATCGCCATTAAATAAACAAGAATCAAACCAATCCATAAAAGCCAAAGTTTTAGCACCAAAACAACTTGCATGTCCAACATGTACTTTTTTAAATCATCCATCACTTAGAAATTGTGAATTATGTGGAACAATCTTACCATTAAATCAAGAAAATAATTCATCAAAAGATGAAGTACAATTATTTGATGATCGTATTAAAATTGAAACAGAATCTTATGATGGATTAGATGATGTTATCATACCTTTTATGAAATTAAGTTTCCATAAAAATGGTGATAAATTTTTTTTACAAAAATTGAATGAAACTTTAGAAAATTTTAAATGGGAAATTGTTTTAAATTCAGGGAATGTCAATAAAGATTCTATAAAACTTGAAGAACCCAATCCATCAAATAATGATTCTTCCATTTCAAACTCAATTTCAAATTCAAATTCACAAAAAGATATAAATTCATTAGTATTGGGGATTCATAGTCTTGCATTACAAGAAGAACGTAAAACCCAAAAAAATGAAGCAATTATAAATTCTTCATTAGATGATCTTCAAACATTATTAAATAAGGCAAATGAAATACTTGAATTAACTGAATCTTTCCAAAAATTAAACCCTAATGGAGTAAATGATGTTGCAATACCAATAATAAATCAAGTTACTAAAAAATTAATAAATGATTCAAATGATGAATCACAGAAATCTTTATATTTACAAGAAATTTCTAGACAATTATCAGATTTCTTAATAAATGATGGAATATTGGATGAACAAGGTGGTATAGTTACATTAATTGATCTTTATGCATTATTTAATAGAGGTAGAATAGGTATAAATTTAATATCACCTGAAGAATTGTATAAATCATGTGAATTTTTCACAATTTTAAAATTACCATTAATTTTCAAATCAATAAACAATATACTTGTTGTTCAAGATTTTAAATTTGGTGAAAATTTTAAAATTATTAATGATATAAAAAAATTTATTAAAATATTTGGTGATGATATTAATGGATTTAAATATTCAAATAATTTAAAAATTAGTGATTCTTTTAATTGGTCATTAACTATAACTGAGGAAATTTTAAAAATTGGATTAGAAATGGGTGAATTATTATTAGATCAACAAATATCTGGGAAATTTTATTATTTAAATGAATTTAAAATATTGGATTCTTTTAATGAATCAAATTTTATTGAAACTGAATCATCAATTAATTATGAACTTAAGGATGAGAATGATGATGGAAATAATAATGAAAATAATAATAATATTCACGAAAATGAATTACCTATACAAAATCCTATGATTAATTTCCCTGAACCCCCAAATATTCAACCATTTCCTGAAGCTCCAAATCATAAAATTAAAGAACCATCACAAACAAATATAAATGATAATTATAAATCAAAATCATTACTTCAACTTGAAGGTTTACAATTTTAGCCATATTTATACAGCTACAACTTTATTTAATCATTAATTTGTTAATTAATAAATATATATCCATGCATTAATATTTCCACAACTTAAAAATTAATATCTTCATAATTCTTCATCACTTCAAAACTCAACGTTTCTTCATTAAATAATCAAATCATCCACAATTTATTTCCACCATTTCCACAATAATATTAAACCCATTCATTGGTCACTTGCTCACTTGATCACTTGGTCACTTGCTCACTTGCTCACTTGGTCACACAATTCTTAATATACAGCGCATATTTATTTCCACAAATTATTCTTATTAGTTCATATTATTTAAATTAACTTGAGATGTTGTATTAACAATTCTTGGTAAATCTTCAATTTGTTGTATAACAAAATCTTTTTCTTCATGGAAAGTTGCATCATCTTTTTTATCATTAAAATTAAAATTATTTAAAAATAATAATAATTTATCTCTATTTTTTATTAATATATCAGTTATTGGTTTTGATTTTTTTGGATTTGCAACAAATACTTTGAAAACATTAAAACTTTCTAATTGTAAATTTTTAGATTTATCACTTAATGAAATCATTATTAATTTTAAATTTTCTGGATTATTAACATATTCCATCATAAATTTATTATTTTGTCTTGTTAAAATTAATTCACTTAATAATTTAATTGATTGTCTTTTAGTAACATAATTATTACAACTAATTAATTTATTTATATGAATAATAAAATCAGTTGAATATAAATTAAACCATTCAGAAACTAATTTTTTATGTAATGTAACTGCATCATTTAAAGTTTGGAAAGAATCAGTCATATTTTCAAAAGTTCCTCTTTGACTAAATTCAAAATATTTCCATATAATTGGATCTTGTAAAATAATTTTAGTTAAAGTTTCAATTTTTAAACAATCTCTTAATATTGAACCTGTTATTAAACAAACTTCTGGAACTTCTGGACCTTTTAATAACAAATTTAAAATTTTAGAATTTTGTACAAGATAATCCACAGTAGGGGATCTATTACCTATTTGACGTCGTAGTAATGTTGTAAATAAAGTGGAAACATCTTTTCTTGAATCAAATTCTAAATGTTGTAAATTTAAAATTAAATAATAAAGTACATCAGTTTGATAAATTTCTTGAGCTAATTGAGCAATTTGATCAGGTTGAGGATCATTATCTTCATCACCATGTAATATGATTTTAATTTGAGTTAAATAACGTGATATTTCATCTTGTAATTTCCTTTTATCATAAGCTGTATCAATTTTAACAACTTGTTCATTTAAAGCACGTACTAAATCTGGAGGAGTTTTGGGATTTCTCTTGAATAAAAAAGCCATTGTGGAAGAGCGGGAATGGTGTAGCGGACCGAATATGGAGTCAGTCACAAGCAAATACCAACTATAATCTAACCAATGTTAACCCAAAGTTTTGAACCACTTTCTTATTGTTGTTGTTTATTGTTGTTGTTGTTGTTTGTATTTGTGTTCAAAAGTTGATCCAAATCTGTTTCGTGATTTTTTTTTAAACAAGTGCGCGAACCGGATCTACGAATTGAAACCGAAAAATAAATATTTCGAACTTTTAATTACGCTGAAAGAGCATTATTTCATGAATAAAATCATTTCTATATCTCATAATAAACGGACAATATAAAGATCAGATGTATGTGTGTGGAGATACTTTATATCAAAACTGCAAGAAAAGAAAAAATAAAAATGAACTAAAATATAAACGTAAAACTTAAATGTAGGTGTAAATGTAAATGTAAATGTAAATGTAATTATTTTGAAATTAAATATCTATGACAAGTCAGCAACAACGCGACTCCAATTCTTATGTTCTTCATCACCGTATTGAATCTTAGCAATCCATTTAGAAACATCGTTTGTTAATTCACCATATTGTTCACCTGGTAATAATGGAACTTGAATATCTTCACCTTCAAATCCAATAGCTTTAATTGGAGAAACAACAGCAGCGGTACCAGAACCGAAAGCTTCCACTAATTCACCTTTTGAAGCTTTTTCTTTAACTTCATAGATTGAAAAATAACGTTCAGATACGGTCCATTCATTTGAATCTAATCTTTCTCTAGCTAATTCTAAGATTGAATCTCTTGTAACACCTTCTAAAATAGTACCATCTAATGGAGCAGTAACTAATTCCTTTTTACCAGTTTTAGAATCTTTAAAAACAAAAAAAACATTCATAGTACCAACTTCAGTAATGAATTTTTCTTTACCAAATAACCATAAATTTTGTTGATAACCTCTTGAAGCAGCTTCTAATTGAGGTTTAATACATGGAGCATAATTTGCACCTAATTTCTTATCACCGACACCACCTGGCCATGCTCTAACGGCATAATCAGTAGCTTCTAATTTAACAGCTTTGAAACCAGTTGAATAATAAGGACCCACTGGAGAAGTAATAACATATAATAAAGCTTCAGATGGAATACCAACACCAAGACCAGCAGTTGTACCAATTAAAGTTGGTCTAATATATAAAGAATAACCTTTTTCCTTTGGAATTAAATTTTTATCTAATTTAATTAATTCACCTATACATTTAATTAATTCTTCACTATCAAAAGTTGGTAAAACGATTCTATCAGCTGATTTATTCATTCTAATCATATTTTTATCAGGTCTAAACATTCTAATTTGATCATTTGAATCTCTATAAGCTTTTAAACCTTCAAATAATTCAAAAGCATAATGTAAAACACAAGCTGAAGGATCAAGTGATAAAGGACCATATGGAACAATTTCTGGATTTTCCCAACCTTTTGAATTATTCCATTTAATAGTTAACATATGATCAGTAAAAGTTTGACCAAATACTAATTTATCATTTGATAATGGAGTTTTAGGATTTGTTGTTTTAGTAATTTTCAATTTTGAAGCATCTAAAGCAGCTAATTTTGCAGATTGTGCACTTGTATGAAGGCCAGAAGAGGACATCTTCAGTAAAGATTTATTGAAGAAAGATTTCATTGAATCCAAAACAGAATTAAAATTAAAATGTGAGGTAAAGATAAAGATTATTGTTGTTTTTATATATGTATATTTCACAATATTTCCCAGTATTTCACAATACCAAATAATGTCCTGCGGGTTTCTCGACTTTTTATAAATTTTTTCCTTGCAAATTCCGCAAAACGAGAAAAAACGAAATCTAGGCTGGGCTGATCCCGGCAAATGGCGGTTAGCCAGAGAGCTAGACGGAGGATTAGACGGAGAGCTAGGCAGAGAAATGCTGTCAGGTGAGTCAGAGAGCTCTCTTCTCCTTCTAACTCCTTCTAATTTAGACAGAGACTTGGACATTTGTTGCTCTTTCGCCGGTGTCGGACGGCTTTCTAAGGCTTCAAATTCGAGTACAATATTGTATGAGTTTCAAATAACAATCCACAGGATATACTAATCTTGATAGTGAGTCAGAGAACCAGGGAACCAAGGAACCAAGGAACCAGGAAGCCAGGATGTCAGCCATACAACAAAGTAAAAAACTTCTACGGAAGGAAATCATGAGGAAGCTTCATTCTTTAGCTTATCATGTAATTGTGGATCAATCAATTGAATCATTAAATGTATTGAAAGAATCTGAAATATTTAAAAAATCAAAATCTATTGGAATTTTCATGAGCATGGATACAGAAATCAAGACCCAATTAATCATTAAAGAATCATTTGATTGTGGTAAAGATGTTTATTTACCTCATATTGCTAAAAAAGATCCATCATCATCATCATCATCACTACATTTATATAAAGAACCTCCACATTATTTGATTTTTTACAAGATGGAATCTTATGAAAATTGTATAAATTTACCCCCAAGAGGGAAATATAAATTAAGAGAACCAACAAATGGACAAGATATCATGGATCAACCAATCCCAACTGGTGGACTTGATTTATTAATTATGCCAGGTGTGGCATTTACTTCAAAACTTGAAAGATTAGGTCATGGTGGTGCATTTTATGATGATTTCATTAAAAGACATTATATAAATTTTGCGCAAAAACCCTATCTCTTGGGTATTGGTTTAGCTGATCAATTAGTTAATGAATTACCAACAGAACCTCATGATGAACCATTAGATGGTTTAATTATAAGGAATCAATTCTACAATCGTCCTTCAGCAAAATAAATTATTAAATCATATCAAAACACTAAAAAAAAACATTCATATCTCTAAAATATCTTTGGTAATGAAGAACTTTTTTCAAAAGTACCAATTCCTTTAACTAATAATTTCCCATTTAATGTTTCAATTCTTCCTTCAACTTTATCTCCTTCATTTTTACATCTAACAACTAAAAAACTATTAGCCATTGTAGGAAATTTATATTGTAATTCAATTGTTTTAGTCTTGATTTTATCAGGTTTATAATCTATTAATGGATCAATTCCAAAATTTAAACTTGAAGTTCTTTTTAAAATTTCATCCAATATCGTTGCTAAAATTCCACCATGAACTAAAAAGGGATAACCACATAATTTTTCACCAACATGATAAATTGAAACTGATTCTCTATTTTCTTTATCGAAAAATAATATTGGCTTTATTGCAAATCCTCCAGGTGTTGATAATGTACCGTTTGTAACTAATTCATTTAATGTATTTGAATCAACATAATTCCAAGCTCTAACAGATTCAAATTTTGGATCGGAAGATAATTCTTGATACAATGGTAATTTTTGTAATTCCTTCTCTAAATTATCTTTGAAAATATCAGCTTCACCAGTGTTTGGTTTTGGTAATTTTTCACTAATTAAAAATTTAGCTATTGAACTAATTGGTAAATATTGTGCTGTAGCGATCCCTAAAATCAATGATGCAATATAAAATGGTACATTTGATGATTTCCCATTCTTCTCAGATCCAGAACTATTAAAACCTTTTTGAGAATCATATCCATGTCCATTTGTTTGAGCATGTTTGACACCACCAGCAACTCCACTTGCATTAACACCACTAGAACTACCAATTGGAGCAGTGGTGGAATTGTAACGTATCACGAGTATGGTGGATCTCTTCCATAGCAATCCTGCACCTCTTCCTAGCACTGAATTCATCATCATCATCTGTATCTTTGTATATTATCTGATCAGTTTTAACAATACAAAGATACAAAAATTGACCCCAATTTCTAAAGCTCGTTTTATTGATTTCTGATAATCAATTTCCCTCCGCGAATTTCTCCGCGAATTGGTTTTCTAATTTCTATTTTCAGTTTTGTTGTGGCGCGAAACGAGTCTCGAGATCTGGAACCAGAAATTTTTCCTTCAGTCTCATTGGAATTGAGCATTGATATCTCTACAATTCAAGTTTAAACAAGTGATTGAAAATTAATATTGAAGTGCTTGTTTTTTTTTGGTGCTAAAGTATAGATCGAATTGTCACTACTACTGTTTGTATATCCAAATGCCCAATTCTGTGCCCAACATTGAGATTCTTACAATCAACGATAAAGATCCAAAAGAAATGAGCTCGGAACCTGTTGTTCCTCATGAACGTCAAGTTGTTGATGCTGTTATTAAATTATGGAAAGAAGATTCTGCAAATGAAGATTTAGGTATTGGTAAATTACATGCTTTAGTTAAGTCAAGAAATTCTAATTGGTCATTAAGTGAAAAAAGATTAAAAACCGTTTTGAAAAGTTATAATTTATTATCAAGTGCTCAACAATTTACTTATGCTAATGAAATTACATCTAAAGAAACTCCAAATTTAACACTACCCAAAAATGTTAGATTACAATTCACAAAGAATAGAGGGAAAGGTTTATTTTCTACCAAAATGATGAAAGAAGGTGATTTGATTTGGGAAGAAAAAATTCCATTATTTTTCATCCCACCATTAGATCGTTTAAATTTAATCATAAATTCAAAAGCATGTACTTATTGTGGTACTCTAATCTCATCAAACATTTCATCAAGATCTGTACTTAGAGGTTTAGATTGTAATGTTTGCTCCGATGTATGGTGTTCACAACATTGTAAAAAAACTGACAAGATTCATCAATTATTAAAACATAATGTTTATCATGATGATCCTTCTAAAAAAGCTAAAAAGCAAATCATTTCATCAAATTGGATGAAATATGAAAAATTTTGTCATGATAATAAATGGAATGCTGCTTTTGCTATAGGTTTAATCCATGCTTATTGTATTACTGATAAATCAGGTATATTAACTAAACAATTTGATGCTATGGCTAAAATTAGACAAGATATTAGATATAAAGCTATTGATTCTTCAGGTATTGGTGCAAGCTTTGATAATAATAATAATGGTGGAGGTGCTTTATTTGTTAAAGAACAACAAGAATCTTTATGGAAAGAAGGTTTTGAATTATTCAATTCAATTTTCCCATTAAATCAAATTACTTATGATGAATTCCTTACATATTTAGGAACTTATAATATTAATAATATTGATGGATCTTTATTTTTAATACAATCACATTTAAATCATAATTGTGAACCAAATGTTCGTGTTTTATTTGGTGATAAAAAAACTGACGGTATTAAAGTTATTGCTAAAAGAAATTTAAATGCAAATGAAGAATTAGTTACAAGTTATGTTAATCCTTCTCATTCATTAAATCAAAGATTAAGAGAATTAAGAGTTAATTGGGGGTTCATTTGTAATTGTAATAAATGTAAAACCGATGCAAAATTAGTTCAAAGGAAAAAATCAAATGAATCTGCTAATTCAAATACTACCAAAAATGATATTAAAAAAATGTTGAATGAAAATCATGATGGTAAAGAATTTGAAATTGAATTACCTGAAAATGTTCCTGAAAATCATGATAAATCAAGAAGAAAATCTGTTAGATTTAATGAAGAAGTTATTGCTGTTAATAATGAAAAATGATAAGTCTCTTCTACAATATTCGCGTTGTTTTATAATATTACATTACTTTATTAACTATATACTTATGGCGTAGATCAGTGGGAAACACTATAAACTTAAATAGAAAGAAAAATAATTAAAGAGAAATCAAAAAAAAAAAAAAAAAAATGAAATGATATATATAAATACATTTATAATAAGGAGAACTAAACAATAAAAACAATATATCTCTCCTTTATATTTTTAAAGGAGATTAAAAGAATCAAAAGATAATGGAAGAAGAGATAAGTATAAATAAAACTTTTTGAAGCTGCATTGACTAATGACTGAGTTTCACACTTTTTGCTTTTTATTTATTGGTTCGTTTTCTCCAGGACTAACCGAACTTGATAGTGAGCCATGTGGTGGACCAACACTTCCAATTGGTCCCTGTGGTGGTGGTGGTGGTGCAGAACCTGGTTGTTGATAAGATAAAGGAATTCTTGTACTTAAATATTTTTGTAACATCAGATATAAATCATCTTTAGTAAATGGTTTTGCTAAAATATCACTCATACCATGTTGTAAATAAGCAACTAAATCATTTTCATTAATATTACCAGTCATTGCAATAATTGGAGTTTCACTATCAAAGCTTCTAACAATTGAAGTAGCCGTTGCACCATCTAAATTTGGCATAACAATATCCATTAAAACAATATCATATCTTGATGTTTCTAAAGCTGTAATTGCAGTTAAACCATCTGTAACAACTTCCACAGTACAACCATATTTCATTAAAAATTTTCTACATAATTGAATACAAACATTATCATCTTCAACTAACAAAACATTAAAACCTGGTCTTAATATTAATGGTGGTGTTGAAGTTTGTGAATGATTACGATCCGGCATTGGACCTGGTTGATGAGGCTGTGGTTGTTGTGACCCAGCTGGACCTGGTGGTTGAATTTGAGGTGGTGGCCCACCTGGTTGTTGTGGTGGACCTCCTTGTGGACCTCCTTGTGAACCTTGTTGAGGAGGTGGTGGTTGTTGGTGCTGTTGTTGAACTGGAAGTTGTTGTGATGATGGTTGAGAATTTGATGAACGTTGTAATGGTGGATGATGTGGTTGTTGTGGTTGAGGTTGTTGTATATTCAATACTTGACTTGATGGTGTTATGCCATTCTTATGTTGTTGATGAGGAGTTTGTGAAGTGGGCTGTTGTTGAATAATTGGTGAATCTAAAGGTGGTAAATCTAATTGAGGTAATTTAATACCATTCTGTACCAAACAATTAACTAACGTATTTATACTTCTAAAATAACGATCATTTGTGTTTTTCAATGTTATTATTGATTCAATAACATTTGTATATTTTGAATTCATTAATTTCAATTCATCAAATAAAATTTTAGAATCATTTGTTAGTTTTGAAACATTATCTTCCAATCTATTTATTGTTTCTTGAGAACTATGATCTTCCGTGCCTCTTTTTTGGGCTGGACCTTTCCTCTTGATTGTTTCCAGTGCTACACGATCATGTCTTCTAAAATCCGGATGTTTGAATTCCCATGCACCTTCACCATACTCATTTAATTGTTTTTCTTCATTTGATTGTTTAACTTTATGAAAATCATATTTATTCAATTGACGAACAAAACTTGCAAAATTAGAATGTTTAAAATGTCTTGGTAAAATCTCTTTTGTAAATTCATTAGTATCCAATACAACAAATGAATCACCTTTTGCTGTCCACCTTACAATTTTATCATAAGAATTATCTTCCAACATTAAAAACAACTTTTTAACAAAGTCTGTTGATCCTGAAGTAGTTGATGAAGCATTGGTTAATGGTATTCCTAATTGAGCCGTCAAACTAATGTTATTACTACTATTATCACTTCCATTGTTATTTGAAACATCATCCCCTTGATTTTGGAGATTCTCCTCAATTTTCACTCTTGGAGGCATGTTGAGACTTCACTATTCAATATTGGTTTGAATATACTGTTGATGAGAACACTTTAGAAAATCTGAACAATTGAAGGACCAAAGCTTGTGTAATAATATCAAAAAGTACAAATCAAAATCACTGAAAACTAATTCTTATATCAGCGGCAGAACTTTATGCATAATAATCCACTTCGAAACAAAGCTATCAATCAGTAGACCAAATTCAATTCTAGATTACCACTTTGATATCCACAAATATCGGTGATCAATGGTCTTTGGTGTGTTTCTTCAGCTGTTTCTATAACTGTGACTTTGCTTAGTTGTAGCCAGTTGTAATCCCTGATGGTATAGTTAACACTTTAGAACGCAGCGCTAACGGTACTTTTCACTCCAGAACAGTCTCTTATGGGCAATGGAACAGTGTATTGTCCTTTAAACAGTATATAACAGTTGTTTTAACAGTAAAGAGAAGCTTAAAGAGCAGTTATTGGTCTTTAAAAGCCGCTCAACTGATAATTTTAGCACTTGTCTCATGGTGAAATGTTGGTTTCAACTGGTTTTTTTATTGTTAACGACACCAAAAAAAAATTAAAAAAAAAAAATCACGCTCAGCCCAAAGTTCGATACGCGCACTCCGCTAATAGCCATTTACAAATTTTATTATACCAAATACTAGTCAGAAATTATTATATTTTGAGATGGAGAGATATGAAAATGTCTGTATATGGTACCTGAATTGAAATTCTTATAACTTTTGTACAAAGGTATACCAATTCCCGCATACGCTCGTATCCATCTTGTACGTTCTACATCAAAGCCCGCCCCACGTCGCCCAGATTCTTCTACATTAACAGATTAAATAATGTATCATCTATTAGTGAAAAAAATCAGATATTAAAACAAAACAAAAATCAAACCTGTACACCTAGAAATTCTCTTTAATGGGGACTCTCATCATCATGTGCCGCCCCTAATGTTACAATTGCACATTATAAAATACATTGATATTATAATACCGATAATTGGTTCATCATGAGAAGCTGTTTGGTAAAATGAATGAAGAATAGATGTGGATATGGATGTGGAAATAGTCAATAATTAAAATGCTGGTTAAATGAAATGAAAAATGAAAAAATTAAAAAAAAAAAAAAAAATAGTAAGAATTAATGATTTTGAAATAATAATGGTCTTAATAAATATGATATGCTTATATGCTCTTTCTTTTTTTGCTCAAATCTTCCCTTTTTTCCTTCATAGATCAAATTGGCCATTAACAAATTGATCATCCATTTCATGATCACCATCATCATCAACAAAGTTATCTTCATTTGGTTCTTCTTCATCTTCAATAACATCTTCGGCTGGTGGTAAATGTGGATTACCTGGGATGAATGAACCAAATTCACGGAAGCTTGCCTGTTGAGCCCTTCTGGAATGGAAATCATCCATTGTTGATTCATCAACAAATGTAAACCCTTTGAAATTTGCTTGAACACCAGGACTTAAGGGAGTTGAAGCTAAATGGAATTGTTTATTAATTAATGATGCACTTGTATTCGTAAACTCTGGATCAAAATTTGATGTATCAGTTTCTGATGATAGATGTGGCTTGAAAGGAGGTGGCATCTTTTTATTTTGTAATGATTCCCAATCAATATCTTGAAAAAAAGGATGTGCTTTCAATTCTCTTGCATCATTTTGTGAGCCTAATCTATGTTTTGGATTTCTATTTAATAATCCTTTAACAAAAGAACGACCTTCTGCACTTAAAACTTCTTTTGGGAAACGAACTTTACCAAATGCAATATTTTTATACATTTGTTGAGTATTATCTGCATAAAATGGTGACCAACCACAACACATTTCAAAAATTAAAACCCCTAATGACCAAAAATCAACCATTTTGGTATATCCAGCTTCATCCAATAAAACTTCTGGGGCTAAATATTCAGTTGTACCACAAAAAGTATTTGTTGTATCACCAGTTGATAAGTCAGCTTTTGATAAACCAAAATCACATAATGCAATATGTCCATTTGCATCCAACAAGATATTTTCAGGTTTTAAATCTCTATAAACAATTCCATTATCATGTAAATGTTCTAATGACAAAACTAGTTCTGCAATATAAAATTTGGCACGATCTTCACCAAATCTACCTTCTTTTTGTAAATGCCAAAACAATTCACCACCTGACATATAATCCGTAACAAGATATAAATCAGTTGGGGTTTGAAACGAAAATTTTAATCCAACAATAAAAGGTGATGAAGCACCAGCAGTTCTAACTAAAATATTACGTTCACCAATTGTATGTGCAATTTCCTTCTTACGAACGATAACTTTCTTGGATAAAACCTTCATGGCATAAATACGTTCAGTATCTATTTTTCTAACTTGGAAAACTTGACCAAAAGTACCTTTACCTAGTAATCTTAGAACTTCAAAATCTTCAGGACCATAATGTCTTTTTCTAGTTAATGAATAATCCCAACTAACTCTAATTTCACCTTCAATATTTTCGCCATCAACTCTTGAATTCAATTTGAACCATTCAATACTTTTGTTATTTGTTAAAGTTGTTGGTCTTAATCTGACATGACCTAAAAACGTTTCATCTGAATCATAAACTGAAATATCCAATTCTGAATGTGATCCAATAACATCAAATATAGTTTCATGATGCCATACGGGATTTGAACTATTTGGTAACTGTGGATCAAGATTAGCTGCTGTTGTTAAATTATAGCCATATCTTTGGTTATTACTTGATCTATTTAAAAATTGTGATGAAGATTGTCTTGAGTATAATGGTCTTTTGCTGGTTGCTGGTATTGATTTATCTCTCTTATGAAAAGCTGTAACACCGCCTGTAATACCATTTGTGACATTTCCATTGTTGTCTAAAGAAGCTGGATGATTATCAACACTTTCAGGACCATGGGTAATAAACTCTGAACTTTCAAACGTACAAACAACATATGGTTGAGCATTTGCACTTTTAGTTAACAGATTTTTAGCTTCAATGATATTAACTTTTAATTTACCTCTTGGAATATTTGAATCTGGAGTACCATCATCAGATATGTTTGAGGATAAAATTGGTTTAGGATTAGCTAAGTCATTAACTTTTTCGGAATTGGGGGATGTTGGAGCTGGACTTGCGGTTGAAGAAGGATTTTGAGAGCCTGAGGTAAAATTGGTGTTGTTAGCGTTATTGCTGTTATTATTGGTATTATTGTTGTTTGTTGTAGCCACTTGAGACAAAACCTCTTGTGGTTGGTATTGATCAGATTTTGTTGTAGTTCCATAAACAAATGAATTGTCACTTAATGCAGTAGTTGGGTTGGAAGTTTGTTGAAAATTTGGGAACAGTGTTCCTGATGAAGACATTGATTGCTGTTGTTTTTCATCTTGTTGTAATTGATTTTGACTACTTCCCTGACTATTAGTGGCAGTTGTTGAGCTGTTTAAGGATTGACTTCTTTCATTGGAGACATTAGCGTTCTTGTGAAATCCTCCTCCAAATCCAAAAAGCGATTTTGCAAAATAAACCATTTCTATCTAATACTGAAGTTGAATATAATTGACAATAGCTGTTGATGGAAAATTTTCTTTTTTCTTGAATATCTAATGTTTAGGGACTAGAATTGGGTAGTGTATTTCTCTCTGATAATGGGATATAGTAATGAAAGCTTGAAGTACTATTTTGAGTGCTGATATAATTTCTTTGAAAAACGTCTGAGATGATTGTTAGTATGAAGTTCACTATAGTAACAGCTTCAGAGGCAAAACGGTGGTGTAAAATGTGTTTCCAAAATTTTAAAAGATGGATTCTCAGAGACCATTTTTAAGGGTAAAAGCCAATCTAGGGCCGCCGCTGTGAAGAAAAAGCACTCAACAACACTCACATTTGCAGTCTACGCAACGGATAAATAACTGGGGTGGATTCCAGACTCTCCAAGTATCTGATTGCCACTGGAAAGAGTTTTTTAAAGGATTGTTGTATTGAAGGCAAATGGCTCGTTGTCTTTATTTCAAATGAATTCAAATATTCATTATCGCTTCGTTTTTTTTTTTATTTTATTTTGGCAGCGAAAAAAAAAAAAAGAAAGGCCCAGCGCTGGAAAACCGTTGGAAGGGTAACACAGCCATTCTTCCAGGCGATAAATAGAAGTGAAAGACGGTATTCGAGTAGTTCAAACACTTATTGAGTAGGTCAGAAGTATACCAGAGTGTCAAAAGTGGCTGATTTATTTTACTAGAATTAAAATCCATTTTGTCTACCCTGTTTTTCGGCTGTTTCTTTGTTGACTAGCTTTACAAATATCTCCGAGTCTACTGGCCACTGCTTGAACGGCTTTGGATCTGGACTTGAAGAATCAACAACATTTGATATGTTCAGCCATATATTGCATACACATGTATGAATAAAATAAATAATTTTCGGATAATAAATAATTGATAAATAATTGATAAATAATTGATAAATAATTAATAAATAGTTAATAAATAATGCCATTGGATATATCACCACTATGGTTTATTGAAAACTTCACCAAGACGTTCTTTAGTTTCAGATAATGGTCTTCTTCTAGATAGCTCCCAAAGACCTTGCTTCTCGCCCTCCTTGAACTCCCTCAAGTTACTTCCAAACTCATCACGAGTATGAGCCGCACTCTCTTCACGATTACCAATCATAAAACCAGCCCAATGAGTAAAACCAGCAAGCGCACCAAGACACAAAGCAGTACCAACAGTTTTACTTAAGCTCTTAGAAAATGACCCCAAGACAGCACCAGAAGCTGCACCTGCGTAAAGGTCATTGAGCGCATCACTTTTTTCTCTCAGATTTGAAACTGCACAAAAACTGAATTGATATGTTGTTACAACGGCGACAATAGCACCCCATAATTTCCCTGATTTAGTGAATACAGCCATTGGACCTCTACCATCCCTCGCTAAAGAGTTTTGAGTAGCAGCGGTGAGCCCACCAATTGCGGTTGAATATATAAATGCAGTTTTCGTTAAAGCTGATGTCTCCATTGGTTTGTATTCTTCTTTGAAAATAGTGATTGAAGGATATCTAATTGGCCATCTTTCATTAGAGCCTTGTACTGCTGGATCAGACATGGTGATAGCAATATTATTCAATAATAGGTCAAAAACAGCACTTTTAGTAAAAGCTGGTTGTTGAAACAAATTTTGATGTAAAATATAATAATGTAAATAATGGTTCAATTCAAAATTTATCCCTTGATTTTAAAAATCGACTTCAGTTTTTTCCGGAACTGGGGTAGCCAAAACCAGACTAGACTTTGGGGTCTAGGTACCTGATCAGCACTGATAAAGAACAAGCTCATGAGACTCAGACCTACCGATAAGCGAAAAAAATCCTAGGCTTAGAACGATCGAACATCGGACTACAATAATATCGATGAGAAGAGTTCTATTAAATACTCATCACTGATCAACAAACTTTAGATTTGTACCTGCCTATTTATAGACCTTCTCACTGACTGGTCTTTTTTCCGGCAAGCTGAATAGTCCTTGATCTTCTTTCAATTTGAATTGAACAACTTTCAACAATTCATATAATAATTTCAAAGTTGGTGCAGGTGTTTTTAATTCATCAGCAACAACTAATAAATTACCCAAAATAACTTCTAATTCGATTGGATTCCTCTTTTTTACATCAACTCTCATTGATGGCTCAAACCAATCACCATCATCACTATGAACAACTGTATTAATGACATCATCTGGTAATTCAACTCCATCAGCTTTGGCAATGGCAATAACTTCTCTCATTGCTGGGATTGAAACAGCTTCTAAACCACCAGAAAGGTCTAACCTACCAGTATCAACACCAGTTAACGCAGAAACAGTATTTAATGAAGCATTATAAACTAATTTTCTATATCTATACCATTTAGCATCTGGAAAATAAGTACATGTGTTTTTATCATTTGAATAGATTGAAATGAAGTCTTTGACAACAGCTTCTTGATGCGCTTTTGATAAGTTTGGATTTTCAAAATAACTAATAAAAGTTTTATCATTTTGTGTTTGTTTGATCACACCATTATGATTGTGGGATCCAATATGTGAAACACCTGAAATACAGACATTTTTTGGATATTTTTGAATGAACGGTCTACCAATATCAAACCCATTTTGCATTAGAACAATTGTAGTTTTTTCTGGTGTAACAACTGGCTCAGTAAGATCTTCGATCTTGGTAATATCAGGTAAGTTCTTAGTGGTGACAATAACATAATCATAAACTGAGCCAGCTTGTTTTGCAGCCTCAACATTTGGATAAATATTTTGAGGCTTCCAATTTTTCACTTCCCCATAATCAATTGAATTTATCTCCCATCCATGCTCAACAACTTTTGAGTAATCACGACGAACAACAACTGATAAGTTTGATTTACCAACATAGTCAATACCATATGCAACAATTGTACCCACACCACCTGTACCGATTAATAAAACGTTTGATTTAGTCATATTTTTATACTTAAATATATGGGTTGAATATTATTCCCCTTGATTGAACCATCAATCCGCCTTTATTTTAGGGATCATTGTACTTTATATAACATTTAATTCACTGTAGTGCCTTCAACTTGTCGATTGTATTTGACAAAAGTGAGCGTAAAGTTTCGATTTCCAATCGGGAATCTTTTACGAAATTTCCATTACTAGTAATCGCGGTTTTCCAATCGCTCATAATAGTAATCATAATCAGTTGAAAACAAATAGAACCATCTTGTCGGTCTTTGGTTGGTTTTCGAGGCTTGATCGGCCCTACCTTATCAAATCCCAATGCAATCTCTATAGACTTAAGATTTTTTAATCATTATTTCATTATTTGGTAGTCTTTCACTAGTTGTCTTTTGTTCATTGCTTGATTTGAAGAAGATATTAATTAAGTATTGATTATAGAAAATGTGAAAAACATGTATCCGTCGACTTTGTGAAAAGGATGTGTAAAGCTCCTTGAAGAAATGGATATTAAGAATTTTACTGGATTATAATCAGTTTTAAATCGAAGGCGCTTAAAGTTTTGATGTCTAATCAATGTATCTATGAATATAGTTAATTAGTATATAGGGACCTAAAAAGAAAAGTACTCAACTATAATCTAGCAGGATATATGATATTCCAATCTATTGGTATGACCATCTATAAGATGTTTTTAAATATAATAATCTTAAGCCTCTAATGGTCAATAAACTGAATCTTTTAAAAACGGAACCGCCTTTTCAGTAACTTTATCTCTAAGAGCACTACTCCCTAAACAAATCCAACATCATGAAAGAATGGCCTGAATCACCACTACCGATGACTAATGAGTTCTCTTCATCATTGCAATACTCAGGAAAATAAAAAAGTTATTAGCACCCACATTATAAGTGAAAGTGGGAAATATTTTTTATTCTACTTATTCAAGGCATTTGAATCCTATGTTTTGATCATTACGAAGTACAATCCGGAGCTTCTAATTTTTCATTAGATGAGGTACACTAGATTTAATGCCATGTGTGTCTTTAATTAAAATCTATTTACTAAAACAATAATGTAGTCATAAAATCTTTGTTGTATTCTTAGAACGGATTTTTTCGCCGTACTTGTAGAATAGATATGGGATTGGTAGCATCCCCAGAGCAATAAACCCAATCAAACTACAACCCCAATGAACACCTAGATTAACGAATAACTGCTTGGAGAACAATGGAAAACTGGCAGCAAAAACTGATCTTAAAAATGTATTTGCAGCAATGACTGAAGCTGAATATTTTGGATTGGAATCAACCAAGTAATTCAAACTACCTTGGAAAATTGTAATGAATCCAGTACCAATTGACCAAATACCAATACATGGTACTACCCAATGGATTGTTCTAGAAGATGTCCATCCAAATATAAAAATACCAGCAGGCATCATCCAAGCAGTAAAGATCATCAAAGAGAATCTTTCTTCAGGTAAAGCAACATTGTTATTTGCAGCAAATAATTTGGCATATCTCTTTGTAGCCAGAATTTGTAAGGAACAACCACATAAAACACCACCAAATAGGGCGATATTGGGTAGAGTAGCAATTGTGCCTGTCCATCCTCTTGTCAGTTCAAAAGCATCTGGCATTGTTGTGATCATTAAATAGAATATTCCATAAACGTAACTTGCAAATAATGCAATAATGAAAACAATAGGAGTTACTAACATTTTAAAAGGTCTCATGATATGAATTTTCATTAATTCTTCCCATGTTAAGGTCCATTCATCATGTTTTGCGTGAATAATCCAATTACCGCTATTCAATCTCATCTGTTTAGCCCTCTTGGATAACAATAAGGGTTCATAAGTTTCATCGGCAATTATTTCACTAATAATGAATAAGACACAAGTAAATAATCCAGAGAAATATTGGGGAATTCTCCAAGCACTTGCTTTAGTTTCACTATGCATCAATAGAGAGGCGACTAGAGGGCCGAATGATGGTCCACCTGCAACGAAACAAGCATATATTGCGAAAAAGGTACCTCTTTCAGCTGGTTCCCAAATATCTGCTAGAACACCACCAGCTGAAACAATTGGAGCACCTGCAAAGAACCCTGAAAAAAACCGACAAATCATCATACCAGCAACATCATAATTACTTGCACAAGCTAAAGAAAAAAGACCAGATATTAAGAAAGGTACTAGCACACCTAATTTTCGCCCATAAACTTCTGATAATGGAGCAAAAACCATAGGACCAAAAGCAATTCCTAATATATACAAGGCTGTTGTTAATAATGCAATTTCTCTTTGAATACCAAATTCTTCCTTCACTAAGTCTGGGAAAACAGAAGCAGACATAGTTGTAGAATTCAGTTGAGCAGCAAATGTCAAAATACCATAGAGTACTGTGTGTTTTAGCTTTTTGTTGAACGACCAGTTCTTCGGTTTCAAGGAACTTGTTTTATCAAACTGTAGCAAGCCAGCATCATCTATTTGAAAATTTTCATTGAATTTCTCAACACCATCATGCAAACCTTCAGTAGAATCTTGTGAACTGCTAAATGTGGCCTCTTTGGACTCTTTATCTTTTCTCATGATATATTTCTTCTCACGTCCAATTTTTTCAACATCTATATGCTAGGTAACGAGCACCGAATTGAAGCTAAGTATAGAGCACCTGTATGATCCTGAATAAATTGTAGAACATCAGTTAAGTCATGATCAGATTGAAATTGACTTTTGGGCTTTGAAATTAACTTTATGGATTTAAATCTATAAATGAGCCAGTTCCGAAAAACTTTGTCGCTCGCTGGAAAGGGAAATTCACTGCGTCGGCATTTGACGCTGGCCCAAATAGGAAAGTTTGTAAAACTTTCGCAAAACCGCATTTTGTATCGCGGACTTCTTATCGAACGAAAGCTTTTATCTCGAGACAACTTATCTGCTGCTGAGATCAACAACCTGCTTTGCTTCAACTAATAAATTGAAAGTTAGAAATAGCATAGCATATTATTAGGTGCAAAGATAAGTCACAGGCAACTCGCCCTCTAGGATTGATAGCAAGATGTTGAAATTTCTATTTAAGAGTCAATAATTCTCAACATCAATAACAATGAAGTTGGTTGGACATTAACAATTACCGTCACTCTGAAAATGTCAGATATTAAGAAATATAAAGATACAAACACAATCACCAGTGTATCTGGTCAAGAATTTGATGATGTGGATCAAGGTATCACAACTGTCATTTCACCATCTGGTGCAGAAATTCATATCAATCAAAATGATATGGATATAGCTATGCAATATGCTTATGATGATGTAAGTTTTCAAATAGATCCAGCTGTTGAAAAAAAGTTGGTTAGAAAGATTGACTGGGCTATCCTACCTCTTATTGTTTTATTAACGTCTTGTCAACAGATGGATAAAACTACAAATTCATATGCTTCAATCATGGGTATGAGAAGTGATTTATCAATGACATCCCAAGAATATTCTTGGGTTGGTAGTATTTTCTATTTTGGTTACATGTTTTTTGAATATCCAGCTAATGTGATGTTACAAAAATTTCCAGTTATGAAAACTATGTCTGCTGCTGTTATATTTTGGGGTATAATATTAATGTGTCACGCTAGTTGTCAAAATACACCCCCATTCCTAGTCTGCAGATTCTTATTGGGTATTGGTGAATCTTTTATCAATCCAGCTTGTGTTTTAATCACATCCACTTGGTATAAGAAAGAGGAACAGTTTACTCGTTCATCAATTTGGTTTGGGTTGCAAGGATGTGGTACATTATTAGGTGCTGGTATCGCCCATGGTTTATATACTTATAGAACTGGTGAACATGATTTTGCTTCATGGAGATTATTGTACATCATCACCGGTATCATCACTGTTGTTTTGGGTGCTATTTCAATGATCCATCTACCTGATATTCCAATTAAAGCTTGGTTCTTAGATGAAACTGAAAAAAGATATTGTGTTGAAAGAATTAGAGGTAATCAGCAAGGTTTTGGTAATAAACATTTGAAAAAAGAACAACTTGTTGAAGCTGCCAAGGATCCAGTCACATACATATGTTTCTTATATGGTATTACTTACTCAATTGCTAATGCTTCATTCACTAATTTTGGTTCTATCTTATTGAAAGGTGATTTCGGTTTCTCTACTGGTGAAGCTTTATTAATGAATATGCCAGGTGGCTCGATTGATATTGTTGTTCCACCACTTGTTGCTTATTTAAATCATAAGTTCATGCAAGACAAAAGATTATATAGTTGTGCCATTGTCAATGGTATTGTTGCTGTCGGTATGTGTTTATTTAACTTTGCTCCACCAAAAGGTGCAAGATTAGCTGGATACTTAAGTTTCTATGCGGCTACTGTTGTTATGGCTGGTATGCTTTCAAACGTTTCCTCTAATGTTGCGGGTAGTACAAAGAAAGCTGCTGTTAGTACGATTTTCTTGATCGGTTATTGCATTGGTAATATTATTGGCCCACAAACATTCCAAGGTAAAGAAGCCCCAAATTATCCGACTGCTAAAGCTATATTATTAGCTGCTTTTATCGTCGGGACACTGTGTATTATTTCCATCATTATTATTTACAAGATGAGAAATAATTCCCGTGATAAAGCTCGTGAGGCTATGGGTGATAAATATCTTGTTCCAGAAAACATTGAATTTGCCGATTTAACTGATAAAGAAAACCCAGAGTTTAGATACTCATTATGATAGACGCTGGATGTCATTAATTTTGATTCTTTATTATATTAATTTTTTTGTTTTTTGGGCTTGCAGCTTCTTAAATGTTTCGTATATGTGTGTATGATTGGGTAATTATATTTATACATTATTTTTCTCTTGATTAATAGGGTTAATTCTATAATTTGATATAGACGGTATAAATACTTTTTCGATTCGGTATTATTGTGGAGTGAATAGTGGGATTTTCAACCGGTTGTTCTTGTATGAAATTACTAGAGGCTGCAATTATTCTGCTATGTCTTCTTTTGAATGAAATAGAACATAAATACTCATAATATTTGCAAAGATGCATCGTCATGATTAAAAGCTACAATTTTGTTATTTTGCAAACTTAACAATGTATTTTCCATTCCTCTTATATAAACATCTAATTAAAGCTGTCTTTGATGCTTCTTTTACGAGGCCTTAATCCATCTTCTTTAAATTCATCCTCGGGTAAAATACGAGCTTGAAGACCTGAATAGAACCAATCAACCATCGTTATAGCATCATAGACTGGCAATTTTACAGCTTTTTGAATCCCACGAGCTGATGGAGGTAATTGAGTACATTCCAAAACAATTGCTCCAATCGAACTATCCTGTTCAACGGCATACTTGGCAAGATTTATCAATTCTTTCTCTATGTCTTCATGAATATATGGCGCACCATCTATGATCATACTTCTCAAAGGATCACCATCTTTACAGCCAAATACTTTAACTCTTTTCCTCATCTCAGCTATCACTCCAACACCATTAAAGTGAGCATCACCTAAAGTATCACCATCAAATGTAAGTACGGCAATCTTCTTTCTTGGACTTAATATTGACAACACAAATGGAATTTGTAATAAACTACTTGTTGCAATTGGAATATTGATCTTTTCAGCTAAGCGACTCTGTATCTGAGCCAAGAACCCACATGATGTAATTATACCAACAGCTCCTCTTTTTTTCAGTTTCTGACAAGCATCAACAAAACTTTGAACAAATTCATCTGAAAACCTTCCTGAAGATACAATATTCGGTAAAGTACCATTTGCAACTGTTTCGTGAATAACTGGGAAATCATATGATAGTTCATTCAATGGGTCACCTGGAGGACGATGGATATCATCTGTATAGTCTAGGCAAAGAGCACCAATTGGGGGTAGCTCATCTCTGGGTGGATATCTGGACATGTTTTATAGGAAATTGAAAATACTCGAAAACGAATATTAAGTTATTTCGACTCTTTAAAACATTCAGCACTTGACACACTTTTGGCAATTGGCTCTTTATATATAGAGGTCAACATAGTGCCACCAAGGCCTCCCTCATAATATTCGTTCGTATCAGCTCTGTTCGCATGAGGTAGAATTATCTTAAGTTCAATCAGCTCTGTATAGTTTTTCGCTGATAACAGATAAGCGTAAGCGTCCGCCAAAGTTTCCCAAACGGAACTGGACCCATACAGATCACGGATATCTATTGTTGAACCCCCAAACTTATCTCTAATCTTTCAAAGAGGTTTTCAGTAATGATGTGACACTTGAGAATTACTCATCCTCAAAAATCTCAACAACAAAACTTACTCTACGCGCTGTTGTGGAAAGATTCGATTGATCCCATTCAGCAAGAGTCCAACTCTCAACAGTTCATCATTCAAAATCACACCTTCATGAGTTTTGGTCGACTAAATTTCAGAACTACAACCACTCGAACAGCGTCTCCTGTTATTCAGCAACAACAATCCCCATCCCAAGCTCAACAGAAACATCCAGAAGTCATTACTGATTTCAATCTCAAAGGTGTGAAGGCTGCTCAGAAAAGATCTCTTGAAGTAAAGGCTAAAGATGAAGATGATGGTTTATCAGTTGAGATTGCTCAGAGTGATGGCGCAACTGTGAAGAGAACTAGAAAATCTGGTGGAAAGCATCAAAAAGCTGCATGTTGTGCTTGCAAGAAGAAGAGAAAAAAGTGTGATGGTAAATATCCAACTTGTTCAGGTTGTCAGTCTTCAGGTTCAGAATGTACAATTTTTGATTTAACAACCGGAAGAACAATACCTAGAAATTATATTGAAAAATTGGAAGAGCGAATTGCAATACAGAATAAACAAATTGACATTCTGAAAGGTCGTGATGATATAAGTTCCATTGAGAAACCAACATCAGTTGAAGATCAGATCAAGAATGTACATATGGATAAAACTCAGCTCCCAAAAAGATGTCCAAAGGTATCAGTCGAACCCTCTCAATTTTCTCACCCAAAGAACAATTTAGAGAATGATATTGGATACATAACTTTAGGCGTTGCTGCTGAGTCTCACTTCATTGGACAAAGTAGTGCTTTTTCCATGGCTACTGCAATTACAAACTCAATTGATTATTATAATGGTAAAACAATGACCTCACATCTCGAAAACTCAACATATTCACAATTTCAGCAAGATCAGAGTGAAGAAATCTTTACTAAGCCTACATTCACACAAGCTAAGAAATATATAGATACATATAATCAAGCAGTTCAATGTCAATATCCATTTTTGGATTGGGATGAAGTGCTACAATGGTTTGAAGATGTTCAACAAAACAATTGCGAACACCCAAATAAATTATTCTTCATCTATATGATTTATGCAATTGGATCTCAAATTTATTCAGGATCTCCTAAAGCTGAATATACTCCATTTCCATCAATCAGAAGCTATTATAAAAAGGCTTTTGATAACATTACTGAATTGACCAAGAGTTGTACTTTAAATACCGTTCAAGCTTATTTATTATTATCTGTGTTTTCACAGCATATGCCTGATGGAACTTCAATTTGGTTAACCACAGGATTGGCAATTAGAGTTGCAGCTTCTCTAGGTCTTCATAGGAAAACCTATAAATCCATGAGAGGTGAAGAAAGTTTTTCTGATCGAGAGAAACATGATATTAATATGAAAGCTAGAGTTTTCTGGAGTGCTTATAGTCTAGAAAGAATTAATGGATTAATTTTGGGTAGACCATTTGGTATTTCAGATATTGATATTGATGTCCCATCACCTTCAGATGATCAAAACATTATAGTTGCATGTCATGTTTTCAAATTAAGAAGAATTCAATCAAATATTTCTACCTTTGTTTATAAGCCAATTCCTTTGATGAAGAATCCTGAAGATATTGATTCCACAAGAGTTTCAATAGTGCTGGAGTTAAATGATTGGATGAACACTTTCCCAGCAAAGCAAAATCCAGTTTCGAAATATGAAACATATAATTGGTGTTCCATATCATATCATAATTCTATGTTGTTACTTCTAAGACCTGTTGTTTTGGAAGTATCAAAGAGTAAAAATGATGTCTCACCAAGACTACTTGAGTGGTTCAAAGTATTCACCTACTCTGCAAGTGCAATTTGTATGAATTATAAAGATTTACATGCAAAAGGTAAATTAAGTATAACTTGGCTGTCAATGCATTGTTTATTCGTTTCAGGATTATCATTTTTATATTGTTTGTGGAATGATAATCAATTAAAAGTATTGGAATGGAAAAGAAAAGGAATTGTTTATGATACGATTTCCGCATGTTCAAGTCTTTTGTATGTTTTCGCAGAAAAATGGAATTCAGCTATTGTCTTCAGAAATACTTTTGAACAAATTTCAAGTGCAGTGTTATCAAAAATGGAGGATTCCAAAGAGGGTCGATCTGACGTAAGTTCAGTATCATCAGAGAGTACCATCAAAGAACAATATCCACCATCAGGAAAATTGCATAGGGGTGCTTTAAAATTTGATACAATTGGTATCAATCAATATTTAAGCTATGAAAACCAAATTTGGAGGATTGATAGCTCAAGTGAGAAAGATGGAACGAGTATAGGTGCAGGTACGCCAGAGAGGGATGCTAGTATATCATTTACCACACCCAACGGTAAGTCCTCTACAATGAATACAAATGCTGTGAATTGCAGTGGTGCTTCATTATTCGACAATCTGGACCTCTCATTATGGGAGTTTTTGGATACAACAAGTGATCGATACTTACGTGATATTTACCAAGATCTCGAGAATAATTTAGGGTCTTTATAATGTAAAAATTCATGAGCTATTGATGGATAGGATTGATGTAGGTTTCTGGTTAGATACGTAAATTTAGAAACACAAATCCAGAAGAGAGGCTTCTTCCAAACTTTGTACCTTTTGTGCTAAATGTCAGTCTAAAAGAAGTTCATTCTTCCTTAAGATCACACTTCGATCAGTTGATATACTTTTATAGATCGAGCTGGTATTATCAATACTTGAATACTAATTTATGCGTTACCGCATGTGACTGTAAATTAGGGATAATGTTGAACTCCTGATCTAATATTGGCACATGGATTTTAATATATATTATCACTAATTCAATATTAAGTCCACTCTTTCTAATTATGCTCATATTTAACAATATCGTGTAAGCTCTTCTCTTATTAAATACGAGCCCTGATTTTTTATTTCTTATTCGTTTCTTATCTTTCTGGATAGAATCTTCTAATATTTTGTTTAGAAATTAGAAATTATTAATATGTACCATCAACTTTGAAATTAAAAGGTACGCTCAGAGGCCTACTCTTGAAGATATTTAAACTCGATACATTAAGGTGGACTAGTATGCAATTTGCCCTCCTCCATGGCATTATTTATATAAGAAAATAGCTGATTTATACAATATTCAATATCTAACAGTCTACTTATGAGACATATTGTACTACAACATCTGATATATAAATATCGCAATATTATTATGAATTATATCCGACGTCCCAGAATCTTTTCATGAATCAAGCTATAAATTTGACCACCACCACCATCACCGCCTGTTAGTAATTCAGAACTCACTAAGTAAAAACATGTCAGATCAAAACTTCAACACAAAGCAGATATTGTTATTAAACCCAAAATGTCAAAACGCTAGAGACACAGTGCACTCTGGAGTTAAAAACCATCATTTTGCAAACTGAACACCATTAGCTTTGCAATCAGCTCCAGAGTGACAACCATCATCTCCTTTCACGTTCTTCATCTTTTCGTTCTTGTGTAACATGGAAATCAAAATTCATTAGCCGCCCAAAGAATCCAATTGTATAAAAGGATTTAAAATCCATCTTCAACTCTTTCCAAGTTCAAAATAACTCTTGTTTCTCTCCTATCAGCCTACTGGCATCTGGAAATGACAAGTGCAAGGCTCACTAACCTGTGGTAACTCTGAGAGTTTTTTTCAATGATGAGAACCATTATAATGATTCAGATGTTGGGGTCTTCCCCTTTGTTAAAGGGGTTGATCGTATGTATACTTTGTCTGGAATTGGTCCAAGAAGAAGAAGAATAACTAACATGTTACAAAAACAATATACTCTAGCAATGTGGTACTGTATAATTGATTGAACTTACCACAAAAGGCTTGATAAATATCCACAATTTTGTCATGATATTTTTTGAAATTGTAGTCTCCCTTTGACCAACAAAAAGCAGATAAATGCTTCTTCTTTTCTCTAAATAGTTAACAAGTTTTTATTTATATATCCAGCTCTATGAAAACATCTCAAATATTCAATGATTAACCAATTTGCTCAATAAACTCATACTACAATATTTTTATAATATTCTCACGCACCCATCGCTTCTTAACTTTATGAAACTTCGCGAATGAATTCTATGATTAATTTTGTGTCACAAATATCAGTCTACTCTATGTGGCCATAAATTAAGGCCTTTCGCGATGTCCAAAAGTCAGATCATGAAGCTTACAGCGTTACAGATATTACCATTTAATTAGCATAGTGTAAGTTATTGAAACTATATTATAAGACTAGTATTAATATATTAAATAATCTGCATTATTATATATTAATGTAATTCGTTATATTATAAATATTATAATTTATAATTTATAATTAATTAATATATTTATAATATTATAATATTATAATAATGTATAAAAATTAGCTATAGCGCTGTTTCAGATATTAATATAATATAAATATATAAATATTTATATATTAATATATATTAATTATAATATAATTTATAATAAATTAGTTCCAACGACCTGTAAAAGATATAAGCTTATATATCATAACTATCAGAAGAAATATATGTTTGTTCTGATTGAAATTGAATGCTTTTATAACCTCTACAAAACTTCTTGTTCAAAAAAAAAAAAAAAAAGATTAAACTTCCGTATTGTTCAATATCACCGAAATTTTGCACAATTTCTATCTCAGCAATTTCCCTATTCGGAAACACTGGCGAAGTTAAATTTACGCCAAACATTTTGAAATTCGCGTATTCGCGAATCCGAATAAATTGAAGGTTGATAAAGCTCTTGATAACGGCAAATTAAACATCAGCGGTGCTTAAACAATAAGGTGAGAAAGGTGATAGGTTGATACATGATGGTTAAAATTACAAGAACAGCTATTTTGCTGCTTCTTTTGCCTTGTGCGGTACACTCACTAGAACAAGTTTTACAACAACCTCATATTCAACCACCAAAACATTCAAAATTCAGAGATTTGATTTGGGGAGATTTAAATTTTATTCATACAACCGATACTCATGGCTGGTTATCAGGACACCTAAACCAGAAACAATATAGTGGAGACTGGGGAGATTTTATATCTTTCACTGAAAGGCTACACCAAAAAGCTGATAAGGACGGTGTTGATCTGTTACTGATTGATACTGGTGATAAGCATGATGGTAATGGTTTAAGTGATGGTACTTCTCCTAATGGATTATTATCAACTCCAATATTTAACGAACAAGATTATGATTTGGTTACAATTGGAAATCATGAACTATATCAAGAAGATTATTCAACTCAAGAATACGAAGTCAGTGTTTCAAAATTTAGTGAATCTTATGTTTCCTCAAATGTTGAATATAAATTAGACAATGATACGTGGGTTCCATTTGGTCAAAAATACAGATATTTCCAAACAAAGAATAAAGGTTACAAAATATTAGCTTTGTCTTTCTTATTTGATTTCAAAAGATATAATTCCAAGACAAGAGTTTTCCCAATAAAAGACACATTAAAGCAATCATGGTTTCAAAATGTTACAAACACATATACTGAAGAAGATATTGATATCCTCATTATTTTTGGTCATATACCAGTTACAGACTTTGAAGAAGAAGAAATAATTCATTTACATGTTTCTTTGAGGAAGATATATCCAAATTTAGTGATTCATTATTTTGGTGGACATTCACATATTAGAGATTATTCCGTATATGATTATAAAGCTGTTGGATTACAAAGTGGTCGTTACTGCGAAACTATAGGATTCGCTTCGGTCAACATAAGTGATTATGATCAACCTATTTTCAATAGAAGATATATTGATTTTAATAGAGAAGGATTAATTCATCATTCTGATGTGGAATCAAAAGATAAGTTCGATACCGAAAAGGGTTTGGAAGTAACTAAAAGAATCAAGGAAACAAGAAAGACTTTAAATTTAACATATAGTTATGGATATGTTCCACAAAATTATCCATTAAATGAATATCCATATGGACTTTCTTCAAACTTATATACATTTTTAAACTCTTCAATACTACCAAATTTACACAATACAATTAATCGTGATGAATCCCATCATGATCGTATGATAATTGTTAATTCAGGTAGTATAAGATATGATTTATTTAAAGGAAATTTCACCAAAGATAGTGAATTCACAATATCACCTTTCCAAAATGAATGGGAATTTATTATAGTTAATAAAAAATTGGCAATGAAGTTAGAAAGTTATTTAAATCAACAAGAATTTTTCTTGGGGTCTATTGAATTGGCATCACCATTGAAAAGGGCAATTTATAATAAGGAGACTAAGAGGAATCAAATGAATTCATTGAATAATGGAATTGAAATGGAATCATCATCATGTCCATATGTTAAGAAACCAGGATTGAAAAAAGGACAAACCACTCATGATGAAATGGGGTGTGATGGTGATGATGTTTTGCATAATTCCGTTCCATTTTATCCATCACCAAACGTTGTTGTATCATACCAAATTATGAATGAAAATAAAAATAAAAGTAAGACTAAAACTGAGCATGAAAGTGAAAGTGAAGGTGATATTGATGTCGTATTTTATAGTTTCATTAAACCATATGTTTTATCAGCATTGAATGAATTGAACCATAGGTATGAATTTGTTGATGGTGAATATGATAGTCATAATGTGATGCATTATGGAGGTGAAAGTACTGGGACGTTATTGAGAGAATACATTCAACGTGAGTGGTCTTGAGCCCATTGGATCATATATTAACAACATGAAACGGTGAGATCCTAATATATCAATACGATACAACAGGACTAATATCGATAATAATGTAGTACATATATATATATATATATATCGATGTATGTCAAGTAGTATATGCACTTCATCTCAGGGACTAATAACAATAGGAAAGATATTAATCAGATTTTTTTTTGATACACTACACAATGATTGAATTTAACGAAATAATTTCCTCTTTTCTTCAAAGAGATGGTTTTTATTTTTAGGTGATATCATAAATTATTATAATATCAAATAACAATATACAATATAATCTTCTTCCCTCCTAGATTATAAAATTTTCATTGAAAAGATGCAAACAAAACATAAGAACATCTTTCCAATTCCCCTGATGACATAAATTGTAATGATAGATGATTTGTAGATTTAAAAAAAATTATAGTTCAAATTTAAATTAAATTTATAAACCAGATTGAGCTCTTCTTCTATCACGTTCTTCAGAAATAGATAATTTGATACCTTTACCTTTTGGTAATGAGATATATGGTTTACCAGGTTCACCAATAACGAAAACATTTTGTAATCTTGTAACAAAAGTGTTATCTAAAGAATCTTTAATATGAACTAAATCGAAAC